>CAXKWD010000008.1:93892643-94102999 GCA_964059195.1 Ectobius pallidus
AGTTTTAGGTTGTTCACTAGGCTCCTCCCACCAATTCTCTAATGGGACCCGCCTGGGAAGGAGGGGTTTAGGGTTTCGTATGTCTCCTCCTAAATGGCATTGCTAGTAATGCAAAAGGTGAAACTTTCCTTTATTCTCTCTTTCTCTTCCTTTTCCTTTCTCTTCCTCCCTTTCTCTCAACTTCTCCTTGCCCTACCTACCTATTTGGGACCTATTCCTAACAGTAAATTTTGGATCACCGGGATTCAAACTTGTGACCAATAGCACCGAAACCAGCAGCCTTAACCACTACACCATGAGCGATAGCCAAGCAGTGAAGGGAAATTCATCTACTTAAGATTAGAGGGAAATAACCGTTTTGGTGCAAGGGTCATTTTTAGAATATATATACAGTGGAACCTCGTTAAGACGTTTTCCTAGGGACTGAGAAAAATATACGTCTTAAGCAGGAAAACGTACTACTGAAAATTAAAAAAAAAATTGTAGGGAGTATGTAGATAGGCCTATGTTTTCTAAGTTGCTCAGAACCACTCAAAAGTGCATCCTAATGACTCAGAAATACCCATATTGACACACAGGAGCTTCTATGCCAAGCCATTAGTTATGCGAGATTTAAATTGTGTAAACAAATACAAAGGCCTAACGATTTTATTTGAAAAAATTAAACAAAAGTTGCAAAAATTGAAGGAATGTATGGGAGCCATATTTAATGAAAAACCATACGAAATTCACACAAAAAAGCATCCACTTTATTCAAAAACATCACACATGAAACAAGTTGCACTCCACAATCTATTAACAAACATAAAATAACTGGAAGTGTAATTGTTCAAAATTTCAGACGTGCCTGAATGTTAGCGAACAAAGTCAAATTGCTAATGAAATGTGATCCTATACCCATGTGAGAAGCATGATCTGCTTTTTTAGCCTACATTTCATCAAACATTCTAATATTTTCTTCTCGACACCACACGAACCGTAAGAAATTTGAAACATATTTCACTACCTAGAGAACACAATAAAAATATCACGAAAAAAAATGGCGACTACACAGCTGACGCTGAAAAATCTGCATGACGTCAAAATGACCAATGAGAAGCAAACACAATGGCTGCCGATTGGTGTCCAAATGACCAATGAGAAGCAACTATAATGACTGACGATTGGTCCCATAGAGCAAAGAGTACAAGAATTCTGACATAGAGATTACACGATCGGACACAAACAAAGCTTGTGTTTGGCAAAGTGTGGTTGGCGAGCCAAATACGAACGTACTAAGCGTGAAACCAAAACGTGTTAAAGAAACATTTAAACATGTAATTATTAAGATTGGGGCCGGGACTTCCAAAAAACGACTTACTATGCGGGAAAACGTAGTAATGAGGAACGTGCTAACGAGGTTCCACTGTATATATATTTTTTTTTTATTTTACTTCATTTTATTTTGTGTACTTTGGATATGGTGCAAGGGTCATTTTCGGAATATATTTTTTTAAATTTTATTGTGTACTTCTGATACGGTGAAAGGGTCATTTTAAGAACGCTGTGATTTTGTACATTTGTATGTGTATATGATGAAAGGTAAAATAGTGAGGTGCACACGCAAGACTCGAAAGCGAAAGGAAGCAGCCAGAAGAGCTTGGCTGGTGCATGACCTAAATCTATCTTTTGCACAAATTTCATAGAAAATATTGCAAATTTTGCATAATAATGTGAAAAGTAAACATAATTCCAGTTTTTAGACGAATTTAGGCAACAATGTAGTTTTATTTGGATGAATTATTCAATTTATAAACAATATTTTCATTAATTTCTACCATTTTGTGATGTGAAATGAACACAACAGCCATGATGGCATATAAGAATATTTTCTCATGAAGAGGAAGATAAACAATTTTTCATTCCAAAACATACAGATCACAGAGAAAGCCAAAGAGGAAGAAATTTAGGATCAACATACCAAGTGCACTACATTGAGCTTAACGGTGAAATCTGGCATTATCATAGTCTGCTCCCTAAGTTCTAAGCTCTTTGCCAATGCCAATTCTTTTTTAAGATGAAAGAATCTAAATTCAAAAATACATATGTATACATATATAATTCTTAAAATAATACAGCCAAATTTTAAAACAAATTTTCCCTAAAAATAAAACTACTTTCATGGACGTCTACACATACCTTATGACCCCTCTGTTTGAGTTTTGCCAACATGGCATCCAGCACCAAGAGTTTTCCTGACTTCTTTATCAATTCTTCATCCACTTTTAGTTCCTTCTTACCCGGTATGAGAGGAAAGTGTACCAAGTATGGATGGTTTACAATTTTACGCAGTTGCATCATCGGGTTCTGCAGCTTTATACTGATCTTGTAATTTTTATCTTCTTTGTCTTCAACAACCAAATCATAATCTGAACTATAAAACAAGATAAGAATAATTATATTTTAGCAAACCTATTGTAAAACAATTAAGATGTCCAATGAAGAACAAGAAAAGAATAATTGTATTTTAGCAAAGCTACAAACAATTAAGATTAAGATATCCAATGAAATTTAAATATAAGTACAGATTTTTTAGGGGGGGGGGGGGAGTGTGTGTCAAACAGGAAAACTTTAAATAAATAAAGAAAAAGATGAGAAAGAGCATGAATTAAAGGAAGAAAACATTTTCGAGCTAGGAAGTTTTATTTCTGAAACTAGAAATCTTGATTATCAGTCATAACAAATGGAGGGGATGAACAGATAATAAAAATGGACGGATAAACCATACTACTTCTACTTATCCTTTTCTACATTTTTTAACCCTTTTACTGTTACTGAGTATATATTTGTCAGCCCACATCAGCGCTGGCTGTGTTATTGTCTATATATGTTGCACTTCTTTGCATTTTTACAACCAAAATAAATTCACTTTGGCAGTCATTCAAAGATTGTGAGCGTAAAGAATAATGTCACCTGTTATTTATATTCTGACATCATCAGTTAGCTGTTCTCTGCTTGGAGGTGCTACTTCTAGCTAAATATTTCAGCTGATGTATTTCACCATCAATCATAATGTACCATGCACTGCTAAGTTGTGTTGTGTTGGGGGCTTCCCCATGGTAGAGTATAATGACCTCGACATAAAGAAATCTGAACCATGCACTTTAAAAGAAATTTATAAAATTATTCAGCACCACTAGTATGCACAGTGAAATAATTTGTTAACAGTGGAAATGTTAAAGAAGCCTCACTTTCTTCTGCACTTGATTGCTAGTGATTTTTTTTCTAATGTCAATTCTAATTCTTCTAACAATAATACCTGAGAATGAAGTGTCATCCCCTTGTTCAAAAAATTGCAGGAGGATCTCTATTGATTTAAGTACAGTTTGCAGTGGAACATATGTTTCAGATGCATCTTCTTTACCACTGCTACCTTCGTCATTGCCATGCACACAATAAGGATGCAATGAAATGTTAGCCTTTAAGTTGCCAGCATTGCAACCTTCGATATTTCACTTGCAAATGCCACGACAATCTATAAATCGCTCTAACCAGCCAGTATACAGAGAAAATGGTGCAGAAATTTTAAGCTTTTGATGAAACACTTGTCTGCTTTGTTAGCATAGACCAATTTATTGGAACACCTTCACTCCATTTCTGCTGGACCAATTTAAATTAAGCATCATTCAAAGTCTTAAACGCAGACTGCTTCATAGCTTTCCTTCTCTGAAGTCCACGGAGACTATCAGAACACAAGACATCCTATACTTCATATTAAATTAGTTCGTAGGCTTCCACGGGCGGTGTCATACATAAACTGATTGTACTGGTTATCCGGGTTGGGCCACGTCGTGTTTTAGCATCTAACGTTTTGGACGTCCTATCGTGTCCTTCTTCGGAGAAATATTCGCATTAAAAAGAAGTGCTTGTGAAGAATAAACAGTCGCAGTTTTCATGATGTCAGTGGGTGCATTCTTTAAAGTTTTAATTGTTTCCTGCCAGATGTCACTGATCTTGTACCCATCTTCCCTGTTTATGTTAGGAGATGTTTAATAATTTCTATGGCTTCTGTAACAAGTCTAGGGACTCTTCTGTTTTTGAATCTGGTCCGTGACTCCAGCGATGTGGGGAAGATAGGCCTTAGACTTGGATGTCCGAAACTTTAGACGCTAAATACACGACGCGGCCCAACCCGGATAACCAATACAATCAGTTTATGTATACGTCATATTGTCAAATTTGCTGAATTTGTCATCAATCCACCTTTTCCGAATCCTTCTATAATTTCCACTTTATTTTTTATATCAAACACCGAGTTTTTCTCTTAATTGGTTGTAAAGACATGGCATGGAATTCCACAACAAACCGAGAACTACATTCCTGTAACTGTTTGCAGGACACACAAGTCTTGCGATATCTGACATGTGATCTGTGGTCCCATTATTTGGTTGTCTTGTACATGGTCTCTTGGTAGCTCTATCACTACAGCACTATAGAACTTTATTCAAGCACACAGATCAGATTTTACATTTGAATAAGAAAAATTCAGTAAAATTGTTGGACAATCCAATGATTGATTGAGAGGACAATTGAGTTCCTACTGTACTTTAGCTATATTGTACAGTATACAATTTACAGGTATTACTGTATGTGGTAAATAGTTGGACTTTTAAGAGTTTTTGAACAAATAAGAAGAGTTCAGTAGATATTCTACTATGGAATACCATTCCCCTTGCACTGATTTGTCCATCCAACTGCAGACATATAGTTCTAGTACTGAGAAACCAGCTATTTTCAAATTGAAATCTTGTTTTCCGTCACATACTAAGGCGTAATCCTCGAGTTTTGGAATACACAAATGCTTAGGCTCTCCAAATTCTTCATCAACTTATCAGAATTCTCCACAGGTAGTGTATAGGCTTCTGACCCAAAGCTGGTTTGATACAGTAAAACCCCCTTTTTACATCATTTTCTGCTGGTCTCATCTTTTATCCTGTACGACAATACATAGCGTTCCTGCCATTAACAACTTTTAATCGGTTGTATTTCCTGCCATTTACATATTTTCCCCATTGGCAGCATTGATTTTCAATGAAAAAACACTTTCATTTAACTAAATTTTTGACTATGTTGCTAACTCTCTTGGATGCAGTGCATTAGTCTAGGTGAATTATTTCTGGCAGTATCATTGAGGTGAAGTAAAACAATAGAAAGTGAATTCCTTTGCAAGAAAAGTTTGAAATTCTACATCGTATTGATTCACATGCCGGAACATGTATTAAGTTGGCAAAAGAGCTTAGACTCTCTGTCTCAACTTTGAATACCATCTAAATCTATTGAACAGCCAGAGCAATAATTTATTCATTTAATATCTGTAATACTACCAGTGATGGGAAGTAATTGAGTAAAAGTAATCGGATTACAGTAACAATTCCTATTTTGGTCCCATTTACTTGTAATCAGTACTTTTTTAAAAATGTAATTTATACTTGTAATTTACTTCTGGAAATAAAATTGTAATTGTTACAATTTAGAAGTCGTTAGAATTAGTTATCATTCTCGCTTGCTATATCGTCATCATTACTGTTTTTGCAACTAATATCCAAATTAAACTTAATATTTACAAAAAGTTACTCGATGTTTCAGAAAATATTCTCATTGATATGTTTTTTGTTTGTTTGTTCATTAATAATTTGGGCTTTGGGAATTTTTAGGTACTGCCATTTCGTAAAGTAATTGTAATTGTAATTTTACTGATTACTTTTTGAAAAAGTAATTTGTAATTGTAATTAAGTAAAATGTCTCTCAGGTAATTGTAATTCAGCCCAATTACTTTCTTTTTGTACTTTCCCATCACTGAATACTACAAGGGGAATACTATATGAAAAATTTTGTAAAATGTCTAAATCTAATTAACCTGGAGATTCCACATTAATTTTTGAATGGCACATGTTTCTTTTGTCAACCTTGAAACCTCAATATTACAAAACAACACGTATATGTCAGAAAGTGTGTGGAACATATTTTAAATAGAGTACATAGGTATTGTATTTCACCGCATAATCGTCGCATTTTTTAGGCCATTTTTTCCCGTGTGAAAACACTGTGCAACCATTACGCGAGGAAAGCCTGGAACTAACATGTATAGGCCTACAGTAGATATACCTTACAACGAAAGGAAAAAAGTATTATTAAACTACCAGAGCACTTTACTATTTACAGTTGCAGAGTTATTAAACTGCATGTGCAATGAAATTACCTCAATCATATCAATTCGCGGAAAGACAATCAATCCGAAATAAAGTTACAATTACTTTGTGTTATTGTGTTTATCTGTAAATATTACGATTGTGAAAATTGATTCGACACGATGTCTTGTAATACTAACTACATACTTCCACAACATGTTTTTTTATTATTATTATTATTCTTTGTCCAATGATTCACGGCAGAGCCGGTATCGCGCGTCTTCCCTACAGTTGCATCAGAACCCCGCCATCCGCACCTCGTGCCGTCTGTTGGAAATCCCCGTCTTCTTGACGCTCTTTACAATGATTTTTTCATGGGAGATGTGATTGCAACTTTAAATGACACATGAATTAATGAGTCCTAATGATGTGCACTGCTGATTGCTTTTTTATTTTGTGCCAATCTCGTTCAAGTTTTTCGTTCACTGAAAACTCCCTGGTTTCCATTTTCTTCCGCGAATGATATTACTTTCAAATGAAAACTCACAGTATAATTCCTATTTCTTCCCTATTTCTACAAGTGTAGTGTACTGAAACTGACCCAAATGGTGTTACCACAATTTCTCGTGAATTGCCACCCCTACCCCTTGCTATTGTGTCAAGCTAGCGGTCACCGGTCAGCACATTCCTTAACCTTGAATGCATCGGGTGGAGGATAACGGTGCTCTATATTGCAGTGGCGGCGTGTCTGTTATAAATTTCTGAATCATCGTGAAAGAGAGTGTAAGCTCGTACAGCTTAGAGCCTATTTTTTATACTTTTATAGCAATTACTAGTAATGAAGTATTAATACAAATCACTAGATGGCACTGATGCCAATTACCAGTAGACAGAATTCTTGGCACTTTTGTACCTATTTATTTACATTTAGTAAAAGAAAATATTTACTACATTCTGTATTGTAATAATCTAGGGAATAATTCTGCATATTTATTCCTGTTACTATTAGCTATTATCATTAGATAATATAATTAATGTCAATTAGCAACAGAAAGCTGCATTGCCGACATCGAACTGATATCGATAAGTCGAGTGCCAGCTCATTAACATTTACTTGGCGCTACAGCCAGAATACACTAGCTTACTCATATGCGTCATATCGATTAGTGCAATCGATTATAGAAGCAGCTTTATGAATAGATCGATTATTCACCGCATTAAAAATATTAAATTTCTCTGTAATTATACATTACAATTATGATGCAAATGCTCACATACCAATTTTTTATGTTACAGAATAATTACAGCATGTCATTCTCTTTAAATGTACCCTAATTACGGATGGAAGCTACTGGATACTTCTAGAAAAGCCTTCCATAGGATTCTAGAACTTGACTCTTTGTAAGATGATTATGTGAACGCATTTTGGCCGTTAGACTTTCACTCACTCTCTCACCGATCGTCGCTTCGTAAGGGCACAGCCCCAATTTAGCAACAGACCACAAGTCTGAATATATAATAGTACAGTTTCTACACGACTCAGCATCGAAACAGCGTTATCAGCCACGACTTAATCTACCAGGAGGTGGATATTTGGACATCACTAGAACTTCAGGGAGCGTAGCTTGCAGCCTTGGAAGGACTCGCTACTGGCCACAGTTCAGGATGATCCACAGCAACACAGAACTTCAGCTTCAATAACTGTACATCCCTTAACTTCAGTCCGGCTAAATGCAGTCACATTCTCATCAGATGTAATCACAAACAAAGTTAAGTAATTCATATCCTAATACTGTATCATTACACAAAAGCCAAATAAGGCTTAGCATCTTTGTGTTATTTGAAGTAAAAGACTGTTTGTATAATGCTAGGGAGTTTTGGCATCCATGCAGCTCCTCTTTTCACTACGTGCAAGCCAAAGATGCTGCCGTATTAAATCTTGAACAATTTATTAAAGACTGAAGATATGGTCTAACATTCTTGCTTGTAATAAAGTAGTAATTCAGTGTTTATCACGTTAAGAAGTTTTGGCAAATATTTGCAGCTTCTCTTTTCCTACTTGCAGATAAAGTATACTGCAGTAGTATTCTGAGCCAATACAGCTCAATTATTATATTGTAACTATTTGAACAAAAAATAAAGTTACTTGAATTGTTGTTGTGGAAACAAACCATATTATATTATAATAATAAATCAACCTGGCAACTTTCCTGAAATCTACTTAGCAAAGATAGCAGATCATAATAAAACATTGGTTATTGCCAATTACAGCTAAGAATAAGAAGAATAAAGCAACAATTCTCTCTATCCATTATTCCTGCTTCCTTCAACATTCCTGCAATTCTAAACTTAAATATTTTCTGGATTATAATCCAGTGGTCCTCCGAAAATCCTATTGCAAATTCTGTTAGGGACACCAGCCTACTTTCTAGTCCTGGGCCTGGATCCCTACAGAGAGAATAATGTCAAAATATCCATGCGACGATTATGCGATGAAATTTTTATACACCAATTTTGGACTGAAAAATCAAAGTGCGACGATTACGCGATGAAATACGGTACCTATATTTATTTTCATGTATTAAATTTTGTAATATATAGCATTACACTTCCTGCAGTTTACTCTTTCCTGCCATTTACATTTTTTGCATTAGTCCCTTGAAAAGTGTAAAAAGGAGGTTTTACTAGTATCATAAATTTTTCTTTACATTAAAAAAAATAAAAAACGATGTTCAAATAGTTAATTTATGATAATTACAGTATCATGCGCCCGACAATGTTGCATATAAAGAATCTCTACAAGTATTCGCAGATGAATTTGAACATGCTGCCCAAAAATAAAGTGGGACTTAACACAACTATGGTTCACATTTCCAACTTAATAATTTAGTAATAGATACGGAGAGGGAGATCAAGGGTAAATTTGGAGAGTTATGGAAGACAGGGGCTATTTGTATTCCTTCAGACATGGAATGAATGGCCTTTATTCCCACCAGCTGTAAAGATACTCCCTCACCAATCCTGCCTTACAATCCATTGTAGTAATGATATAAGTTAAACGTTTGGCTTACCTTTCATTTGAATTTTCTTCAAAACCTTCATCAAGATCAAATTTATAGTTTCTTGGTTTTTGACAGGACTTCCTCTTTGCACGTTTCCCATCAGCTTGATCAGGGATAACGACACTCTAAAAAAAAGTGATTAGGATCAATAAATTAATAAACTCATTGCTCTCTTGCCATTTTACCCAATTTGAAGCAAAACTTAATGTTCTATCGTTGCTCCATTATGTTCAATGCACACTGCTAGGAACATTCTGTTAAACTAAATGTACTGGTACTGCTGTAGCCTCGGGCAATGCCCAACTGGGGCAGGTCCAAATATGTCCACGCATACAAGCGACCTTGTTGCAAGTGTAGCGAACTTAGTAGACACACCTTGTACATGCACAAATAACTTATACAAACATAAACCTCAGCTTCCTGCGCGTCGCTGCTGTATTAAAACCAGAAATACTGTCGCTCAGGGGAGGGGGAACATGATATAGAGAGAATACTCATCAACAAATTTCAAACAGTACAGTTATCTAAAATTATGAAATCCAAGTTTCAAACAGTACAGGTATCTAAAATTATGAAATCCAAGTAAGATGTACATACATAACTATTATGGTCTACTCTCAAAATTATTCCTATTCCCGTTACAAATAACGGGACACTTGGTGCTGTTCTGGGACATAACGTATTTACCTGAATATAAGCTGCCCCTGAATTTAAGCCGCTAAAGTAAAGGAAAAAGTTAAATTATCCCCAAAGTGATAGGCCTATAATAAATTTCCTCTTTTCATAACATTAAAGTAACACATTTCTTAGTTGAAATAGGCCTGAAATAAGAGAAAGAAAGTATCAACTGACTCAAATTATGAAATTCTAATTTTATTTCATCAAATATGAAATAAAACTGATGGAAAAGAAAAAGAAATCAGAACTTTACACTTCACATGACTATGTTGAATTTCAACAATTTGGCTATTTTTCATAATTCCACTTTAGTACATGCATATTCCATAATACAGTATAAAAAATGACAAAATATGCAAAACACATATAAAAGGAACATCACTTGCTTATGCATTTTCTATGATGCTTCAATTAAAATTGATGTATTTTCGATGTTTAATTGATTAATATATCAATGTTCTTGGATATTCGAGGTCATCGAAAAGCAGCAGTGCTTGGTAGAGGGAAGCTGGTCGCAGTAGATCAACTAGCTATGTTGCGTGCATTTTTACTATTACTGCCAAAAACACTTGTAAACTTATGCAAATTTAAGTCACAGGCATATTTCGCTGGGCTTAATCCAGGCAAAAAAATATGGCTTATATTTGGATAAATACAGTACCCTTTTTTTAAAAAAATAAATAAATAAATAAATAAAAAAAAATAAAAAAAAACAGGACTGTTCATGCAAAAATGGGATGTACAGTCACCCTAATTATAAATGACGCCTGTTTTTTAAATATTAAAAACAGTCTGGAATTAAAAAACAGAAAAATTAATAATATATTAGGATAAAAATTAATATTACAAGGAAAGATAATTGAAATCAGTAAAAGAATAATTATTACCTCTTGGTAAGCTTTTTGACAAACACTTCTAGGGTACCTGCTACTATCATGCATAGCCACAAAAGGATTAAGAACAAAAATAATACAAACAGAACTCACCTCTTTTTCTTTTTTCATTAAACTTGAATAGTTGTGTTCAACAGTAGCTCGATACAAGTCCAACTGAATTGGTGTCATTGGGCAATACACAATTATTTCCTTCTTGGGTGGAATGTTCAGAGCCACATCAGCTTTCACACGGCGCAACAGGAATGGGGTAAGAATCTATAGAAAACAAATTTACAGTGCATATCCAGTAATAAAAATTATTTTAAACTAATTTATATAGGAGACTGAAAGAATTCCCCTAACTGATCTAAACAGTAAATTAAAAATTATGTAAAAACTGTATTTTGGAAGTGCAATCCTGCTTCTACACTCCATATGGTGTTTTGTCTATAAGCATTTAAAATATATTGCATGTGAAAGTCACTAACCTATGATGGCTGAGTTTTGAAATCTCAATAAATTCCACTGGAATATCTTTATTGAAGAAGATCGGAGCTATTAGTATATTGTATTTTTCTTCTGTGAATGAAAATGCCAAATGTGTTCAGCAAAATGTTCCAATATTTTTTTAAAAATGATTAAGAAAGTGAATGGTAATCCTTCAATGTTTGTAGTGCTACGTTCACACTGAGGAATTTGTTACAGGGGTATGTGACTGAAATCATATAACAAATTACTTTACTTTCAGTCTGGTCCCAGGCACAATGGAATAAAATGTACCAGAAACAAGGTTCTGACATAAGTTCTTGTTTTCACTCCGAGAACGATAACATGGAACAGATCCCAGCAAGAATGTTCCATGAGCATGCACTGTAGTAACATTTCATGTGACAATTGACTGACGACTGTCAGCTGTTTTGTATTTATCAGTGTAGGAAAGCTTCATATTGCTACGTTCACACTGTTTATTTCATGAAATCGTATGTAATTTGATACAGAGTGGTCTAAAACAGAGCACGCTTGAATTACTTGAGGAATTCCATACGAGAAGATGCTAAAACTGGGTAACGAGACAAGACAACTGTATAGAGATCAGGAAAATGTTCGATGTTGGATATTAAGGTATAGAAAATAAAATTCATAGCCTGAAAATTCACTTTATACTGGAACACAAAAAAGTAGTGGTTTCCAAGAAATCTGGTTCTGGAGGCAAAGATATTTATGTACCCAAGTTGTAGGAATACGATCTGCACAAAAGATCTCTGTCAGAAGCCATATATGTGCCTGACAAAAGTCCATCAGTGTAAACACTCACATGGGATTCTTGTTCCAGGAACATGTACCTTGGATATGTATTCAGATACAAGCATCACTGTAGGATGTGTGTCTGCAACAAATTCCTCACTATGATCGTAGCATAAGAATCACAACTGGAACAGATGGCATTGTTCGAAGAATGACTGTATCTTATTGCTATGTTCAAGGCTGTTCACATACTGTCTAAAATCATTTAAACAAGGAGAATTTTTTCACTTTCAATATAATTATGCCTTTTCAGCCAGTTATTTACAGCTTACAGGACTTTAAATATTTAAATGTGTTCAATTTGTACAGATGTTTATTTAAATGACTTCTGCCACTGAAGATTAACCTACACATAGCACTTCTTTATGAATAGATAAAGTGAACAATTCCTTAAATTTGGAAAATTCAGCAAAAACATTTGATTCTGTAATGTACAAACCCCCCCCCCCAAAAAAAAACCTCCATGAACTATTATGCATTAAACATTAGAACATTCTACTCCATATACTTGTTGTACCGGTAAGTAAATCTTACCAAATTAAAACAACATTTCGATGGGTTCCCCATCATCATCAGCTGATCTCTACTCTGAGATGGGGCACCCATTCTAATTTGGCAAGTTTTTACTTAAAAGTATGTGAAGTAGAATGTTCTGAAGTTTAATATATAACATTGACACTTCACAATGTTTTCCCAATTAATTTAATCAAATCCTTCATCCCCAAAAATCATAAGTATTGCCTATTAGTAATATTTTATCAACTTACCTGATGCATCATGGACAACACATTTTTCTGTTTTTCTTGTTCTATAATTCTTTCACTGCTACCAGATTGCTGAAGATCCGATAAATCAAACCATGATTCAAAAACAGCAAGGTCATCAAATATTTCTGGAAGTAGGAAATTAAGTAGTGACCAAAGTTCTGAAAGGTTGTTTTGTAATGGAGTTCCAGTCAATAGGAGACGATTTCCTGTACGAAATTCTCTCAATTCTCTGGAATAAAAGAAAGATATTATTTTTAAAATGTTCTAGAATTCCTTTTTAATTGTAATTTACAATGAAGTCATTTCAGGGCTAACCTAGGAGTCACGAATGTGAAGAATCAAAAGTGGTTATTCTGAAGTATTCTACCTGTGCAAACTCACAGGTGAATAATATGTTTCATTCAACATATTTACAAATTTTTATCAAAGTTCATCCAAATCTTGGCTGTACACACTTTATTAATGTAACAAAATATTTACCACACAATATTGCTATTACCAGAGCCTGAAAGCTCAGGCATTTATTTTGGTTAAAATAGGCAGGCAAAAAGGCATTTACAATACCAAAAATAGGCAGCAATATAATTGAGGCGTTTAGTTTCAAAGGCACTCTTATCCCAATATCTTAAAAATTGAGTTTCACATAGCTTCTTATACGGTTGTTATTTATCTGTCTTCTTTGCTGTAGTTACGTGTCTAATCTCTTCTTTTCCCCTGTCACCATGGTGTTATTTCTCTCTTTCAAGTTTGAAACAGTTTTAAAATAACTGTTCTGTTATTTTTGTCCTGTGATACCCATAACGGTTTATAGGGAAAAATGAAAAAATACAAAAAAATAGGTTTTATTTCAAGGATTGTGGCATTTGTGGATTTTATTACTCAATTCGTATTACTTCACAGCTTACACTTGCCCACAAATGGTACCTAACATCTTACAATACACCTTCAAATATATCTTAATATATCTTCACATCAGGATACCGTATTGGCCCGAAAATAAGACGACCCTGAATTTTTGAAGGGTAGTTACGAAAAAATAAATAAAATAGCTTATTAGTACATTTTGCTTCACATAAAACAGAAGTTTGAAGCTCATGTCGTAACTTCTTCTCTCGTCCTTATTTACACATTGAAACATTGAAGATGCTTTCTTTTCCACATGATCTGCCATGTTGGTGGTCAAACAAAGCATTATGCGTAGAGAATAGAGATGCCAAGCAGTGCAGTACACGGCAGTACAAGGAGAAGCACGAATTCGGGAACAATAAAGTTCGGTAAAATTCGGTAATTTCCGCGCGACTTTGACCTTGGATCGGACGCACGCCATTTGCGTGGGGATCCCCGGCCGCTACACACGTGCACAGCTGCATTCATGATTGGGGAGTTGTTGAGTCTTAGGGTGCGCGTATAAGACGAGTATAGTTTTTAAAAGCACATTTTCTGGGAAAAAACATCGTCTTATATTCGGGCCAATACGGTACATCATTTCGTTTTATCGCTAATCAACAGAAACAAACACCTCTAACTATAACCCAAAAAATCTTAAAGCAGCAGATGGCATTATTTATTTTATTCTGTTTTCCTTTTATTTCTATTAAATTAAATGTACTTTAAAGGTCAGGTTATTGGAAGTGGGAGATGTGCTGATAAGCAGGTACCTGCTTTGCACACGAGCCATCATGACCAGCAGAAGTGCATCTGCAGAGCCTTCACACAATGTCAAATGGAATCACTTGGACTTGGACAATATGTTGACTCATGCTACTGTGCAATACTTCTATGAAAGTGGAGCCAGAAACTTGCCCTATGATGCGGTTTGCCATAATCCTGCATAAAACCGAGGTTTAAGGTACTGCGGGACAGAAAATTAATGTGCAAAATCAAGGAAAAAGTTTTTTGTACCTTTGTTATACAGTGGAACCTCGTTAGTACGTTTTTCTGCGGACCACAAAAATTTGACGTCCAAAACGGGAAAACGTGCTAATGAAAAAGTTGGAAATTTATTAGGCATTAATTATTACTATGATTTCTATAGTTGCCTCTTGACTCACACCACTATCTCCCAAACTGAACCAATAATTATTATAGGAATAGCCTAATAAGTACATCACAGTATAATTTTAACACAATTTTTATTTTAAAACAAACGCTGAACACCAAACACTAAGCATTTTATAAGTACACATAAAAAAAAACGAAACATTGAAACCGCCATTTGTATTGCAGTGCTGCCATTATCAAAAATACCTACCAACACATTGTAGCCAGAGTTACAAAACAAAATTGACAAACATTTAAAACAAACGGCGGGCGACCCTGTAATTTATGCTGCGCACAGGTTTTCCTTCCACTGAGTAATACATAAAATACATTTTCCCCAAAAAGGCGAAAATAACACGTTACATTACACACGTTTGAAAAACATATCTATTTTTGTTTGTTTTTTACATCCCAATTTTAGCAGTACATGTTCCATCTTGGAAAACAAATTCAATACATCCTCATCAACCTGAAAACTCGAAACATAGCGTTGCACTGTGTTCATTGCTTCCATCGCGTTTGATAGGCTAGGAATTGGTGCCGGCTCAGGTTCGTCATCTTCATCATCATCTTCTTCTTCCTTTGCCCCTGCAGTCTGCTTCTCTTCCTCCAAGACTTCGTCAATGGTCTTGGAATGGCAGACTTCCACATCTTCGTCACATGCAACATATGCATCGAATGTGACCTCATCCTCCCCCACTAGCTGCCGCCATTCTTCATTCAGGACTTCCTCCTCCTCCTCTTCTTCTTTGGAAGGTCCGCCTACGGCATCCGGAATCGCCCGATGAAAGCCCACCTTCTTGAAGCAGTTGACTATTGTGGTTGATCCGATAGAATCCCACGATGCCTTCACAAAATGCATAGCATCCAATACCGTAACCCTTCTCGTAACGGCAGCTGCTTGAATACAAAGCAACTTTCTCTGGACCAACTGCTTTCTGTACTTCTGCTTCAGGCACCTTATTATGCCTTGATCAAGAGGCTGAAGGTGGCTTGTGCAGTTAGCAGGAAGGAACACTACGTTTATGTTTCTTAAATAAGAAGTGTCCTTGGGATGCGCTGCGCACTGGTCGACTAACAGGAGAATTTTTCTTGCCCTAGCCCCTAGTCTAGCATCCCATGAACGCAGATAGTTAACGAAAATCGACGTCATCATCCAGGTATTTGCATTAGCTTCGTATTTACATGGGAAAGTCCGCACGTTCTTGAAACATCGAGGGCTTCTCGATTTCCCTATGATCAATGGCACCAACTTGTCTGTGCCACTTTCGTTGCAGCAGAGGAGGACGGTCAGCCTTTCCTTGCTGAATTTTCCTCCGTGACATTTCTCACCTTTAAATGATAAAGTTCTATCTGGCAATAGATGAAAAAACAGCCCTGTCTCATCTGCATTATACACATCATCAGGGCTGTACTTCTCCAGGATTTCCGGTAGTGCGGTGCTCCTCCATGTCTCGTCGGTGTCTTGGTTGACGCTGGAGGCTTCCCCTCTCACACACTTGTACACCAGATTATGCCGATTTTTGAACCTCTCGATCCACCCGTTGGAAGCTTTGAAATTAGGAATATTCATTTTTTGTGCTAAATGCACAACCTGGGCCCGAACTATTGTCCCGTCGATTGGTATATTCGACACACGAGCTTGCTTAAACCATTTCAATAGCACGTTTTCCAGCTCTGGATACTGCCCCTCACGATTCCTCATTCTTTTCCCACTACTTCCCGCTTCAATCACTTTTCTTTGTGTTCAGCGTGGAAGAAGGAATGTTAAGTTCACGCGCTATGTCAACACGTTTTTTGTGAGGATTTCTGTCAACTTCTTGAATAATCTTTATCTTTTCTTCATTAGTGATCTGTCGCACTTTCTTCTTTTCCATTGTCTCTCTCCCAGGAAATGGCTAAGCACAATTTTTTTTTTTCACCACGTGTTTCTTTTATCCTACAACACTGCTGCTGCTACTTCTCATCTCTTAACTGTCCACAGGTAACTGGCGTGTGGCATGATGCGATGAGTCTCCAGACAGATGCACCTGTGAGATGCGCGACAGATGTGCTCTTCCTTTGTGCACGAGATAACAGACAAGCAAGTTCGGAGAGCATCGGAAATGTTCGTAATAGAGTTGCGCAGTATAAGTGCGTGAATTCCAAGCAACTCTGGAGATGCACGCGTTAACTGAAGTGATGCACAGGCAAGTGAACAACATCCGATTTGAGGTTCAAGTTTTCAGCAAGTGGTCCGCGACCGCGAGGGGCGAACGTGTTAAGCGTTTACAGTAAACGTGTTAAGCAGATATTTTAACATGTATCTGATAGGATAGGTCCCGGGACTTCAAAAATTCGTCGTACTAAGCGGGAAAACATGGTACTGAGGAACGTACTAACGAGGTTCCACTGTATAAGAAACACCCCATTTTATGGGTAAAAAGTGCATCTTTTACACAGGAAAATATGGTAGTTAACTTAATGATTCACTTATAGCATATAGCTTTATTCACTGGTATTCACTACTGTGGTATAGCAATGTTAATTACCTTGTTGGAGCGCTTTCAACCGCTTGAGAAGGCCATCTTCAGCAACTGACTCCCATGATACCACCGCTGTGGCTAGGAAGGCATTTTTGAATGACTGTGTCGTAGAGTGCATGTGATTTGAACTGTAATTGTTCGTTTAGGATGTTGGTGTTGTATTGTGTGGTGTGTTTGTATATTTCATATTGTTCGAGTGTGTTGAGGGTATGACCTTTGTGGTTAATGTGTAGGATTTCTATGTCTGTATCGATGTCTGCATATTCGTGGCCTGTTATTATTATATGATTTGCGTAGGCAGAGTCTATGTTTTGTTTGAGAGCTCGTTGTGTTCTGTGTATCGTGTATGGAAATTTCGACCTTGTTTGTCCTATGTAGAATTTTCTGTTTACGTGATCCACAAAAAATTGCAACACTGCCAAGCCATGAATGCTTTCTCACATTTTAGACAATCCTAAGAATGGTTGTATAGCAAAGAAGACTATAGTCGCCTCACTCGTAACGTTGACGGGCAGCTCGCTTTGTTCTCATATTACAATGCTTGTCGTTACTGTAAAAGGTTTTCTCAAAAGAAACCGTTGACTGAATTCGTGTTGCCAATTCTCTCATTGCTCAATGCCGTTGTGACAAGTGTTTTGGTGCATCTATATCTTCCCGCTCTCTTTTTTAACACTATGCAGTGTGGCAATTATGCCAAGCAGCGGCGACTTCTTTGATGTTAACTGTCAACGCAATGAGCGAGGTGACTATACATCTATTTGTTTTTGTTATTAGAATATGTTAAAATTTAAAATAAATAAAAGATAAAAGAAAGAGATAGACACAGTTTAAACATTACTGATGTAATATTTAACAAAGACCAAAATGATTATACAAAGGATTATAGACTTTTTAAATGCAAAAATACAGGATCTTACCTAGCCAGCAAACACTTGAAATTTTTAAGTCGATGACCCTCATCCACAATCAGATAGCTCCAACGAATTCCACGTAGAATTTTCTCTCTCAGAGGGATCTCATATGATGTTAAAACAACAGGACAGCAAGATATATCATTCGTCACTTTGACTTTCTTGCAGAGCTGTGAGTACATCTGGTAACGTTTATCTGCATCACCATGAAACAGAATGACTGGTACCTATAATTTAAAACAGAAAAAGGATTTTTTTTAATTTAAAAACTCAGAATTTCTTCTATAAATGATTCAAAATAATATAAATTTGTAGACTGTACTCATAAATCCACAGAATATTACTTCTGTTGAAAACTACATGGGAAGATTTGCATGTATATTTTCTACATAGGCTTACAACAGGAACTCTCGTAACTGTCAATGAGATTCAGCTGACATACGTTAAGATATTATACAGATAATTGAATTTACTTCAGTTATCTATGAAAGACACATAATAAAATTACAGACCATGGAGGATCTGAATATGTAAACCTGTCTCTTGTATTACCTATACAGACTGTGGTTATAAGATTTTTTCATCGATTCTATTATTCCCAGTTTTTTATTAAGGGCCAGAATGATACTTTCTGAGATTGTGTGGTGGATGGGAAAACATTTGTCTGTCTGTCTGTATGCACTACGCTCTATTAGATATTCATGAAACTTGGCATACACAATTATAACGTCCATGGGAAGAAGCCTATTGATTTTGGGTCAAATCGGTTGAACGGTACTGGAGTTATGCCCAATTTAGTGCCTTTTATGGTAATATATTAGAAGGAATTTATCAAATGCAAATCAGTTCTCATGACTAGGGATAGGAATTTTTCGCGATCGCGAATTTAACGATTTTTATTAAGAACTGTATTAGGAATGATAACAAGCTTCAACACACACAACAGTACCCTGAAATATGTTTTTTGTACTCGGGAATTGATGCGAATTTTGCTTGAAAATGCGATTTTGTCGCGAATTTTTACTTTAAAGTGGGCTTTTGGCACAAATTTTTACTTTTTTGCGAGAAAGATGCCGAAAACGAAAAAGCCGGCTGATCTACCGTAGCTGGTTACCCTCCCAAGTACCGCCACCTATCGATTATCTCGAATTGCCAAGACTATCGATATATGAATCGATTTAACATCGAAAATATATCGATTTTAATAAACATCATAGAAGAGGCGTAAAATGCGCAAGTGATGTTAATTTTATTAGCTATGTTTAATAATAATAATAATAATGTTTTGCATATTTTGTCATTTTTTATAGCGATATTACAGAATATGCGTGTAATATGAGTTACTCAGAAGTAAAAAAAATGCTGTAACATATGGGAATGCAAATAATGGTAACTGAAAGTGGTTATGAAAAATAGAAAAATCGCGCGAAATTCAACAATGAAAGTCATATTAAGTGTAAAGTACAGTTTTCTGTTTTCGTTTCCATCAGTTTTATTTAATTTTATTAACTTAAGTCAGTTGATACCGGTACTTTCTTTTTCTTATTTCAGGCATATTTCAGCTACGAAATGTGTTACTTTAATATTATGAATATGAAGCAATTGATTGTTTCACTTTGGGGTTAATTTAATTATTTTCCCTTTACGTTACTGTTAAAAAGGCAGGTGAGGCTTAAATTCAGGGTTGGCTTATATTCGGATAAATACGGTATTAGGATTTGATTAGTATTAGTATGACGTATTTAGTTCTCCTTAGCCTTGTACATATTGTGTCTTGATTGAGTTTAAATGTGTATTATTTAGCCTTTTGTAAATATTGTGTCTTGATTGGGTTTAAATGTGTATAAGTTAATTTGATTGTATGGTTTAAGCACATAAAAGGTTTGCTTTCCCGTGAACCTGCTATAGTTTTGAAAGTACCGAAAAGTTCAATTGAAACCACCGAATTTCACATTTCAAAGTACCGCTTTCTTCGATTTGAAAACACCGAAAAATTCCTATCTCTACTCATGACATATTGTTTTACAATGTTCATATACAGCTTTGGAAGTTGCAATACAGTTAGCTTTGACAAATAACACTACCACATATTCCTTCACATATGCTTATCAAACAATACCTTTGTTAAATTGAAACTTGAGATGGAGGTTTAACATACGTAACTTCACTTAATTCAAGCACTAACCTGAACATGTTTCGAGCAAACTTCATGACTCATCATCAGCTATACTCCATCTGTCTGTTGTATATTGGCAGCAATTCCTGGTGGTTGTTTAATGAACTTCTTGATGAGATCCATCCCCGCGGGTATTTCGAAATTCATGAGTTGGTCCTGATTTTTGTAAATATAAATCTTTTCCCAAATTGTGAGCTGTTTGTGTCCTTGGACACATTTTAGAAGTTCCGGTTCCACATTTATTTCATGGTCTTTCTCCCATACATGTGCAGCTATCGCCGATTTATCAGTTTGTCCATACTTTACATGTCTCAAGTGTTCTTTAGACCTAATCTCCAAATTTCTTTTTGTTTTTCCTATGTATTTTTGGTTACAATCTTTACAGTTAAATTGATATATGCCAGATTTTTTGTTTTGAGGAATATGATCTAGGTCAGGGGTGCTCAAACGGTCGATCGCGATCGACAAGTCGATCGCGAGTGCTTTTTGAGTAGATCTCGAGAAGAAAAAAAATTTTAATAAGTAGGTAGGTAACTAATAAAATAACACTGCTTGCGGCAAAAGGTGGCTTTATCAAAGGAACGCGCGGCACTTGTCAAAGAAAAGCCGCGTTGTTTCTAGACTAGACAGTGGAGTCTAGTCTAGAAACAACGAGAGACAGTACAGTCTAGTTTCGGGCGGCGCGTTTGACGGGAACATTCGAGACTTTCGTTCACGCCGATATAAATGTTGCGCCTGCAGGAATTGGAGTCATTCTGAATTGTAACTTGATGGCGATACTACGTCGATAAGTACAAAGTTTATTATTAAATAGTGGAAAATGAGTGCAGTGAAGAAATCTAAAACGTATCATTTTAATAAGGATTGGGAGGAAGAATTTTTCTTTTGTATGGTGAAGGATAAGTGCATTTGTGTTATTTGTCGTGCGTCAGTTGCAATACCTAAGCGTGGTAACTTAGAGAGGCATCATAAAACGGTTCATAAAAACTATGAAAAGGATTTTCCGCCACAGAGTGAATTAAGAAAACTAAAGGTACGTGATTTGATATCTTGTTTGAAAAAAGAACAATCCATGTTCACAAGACCAGTCAAACAATCAAAAGCTGCTACGATCGCGTCATTTAAAATATCTCATATATTGGCGAAACACAAGAAACCATTCGAAGATGGATCGGTGGTGAAGGAAGCATTTATTGAAGCGGGTGAGACTTTATTTGGAGATTTTAAAAATAAAACAGAAATCATGTCTGCTATTAGAGAACTTCAGTTATCTCGTCCGACTGTCACAAGGCGTATTGAAGTCATGAGCCAGGACATCGCAGATAAACTAAAACATGATATCATGGAATGTACATACTTTTCTTTACAGTTCGACGAATCCACCGATATGACAGACACTGCCCAGCTGTGTATTTTTATTCGGATGGTATTCAATGACATGTTGGCTAAGGAAGAATTTTTGACAATCATACCTCTGAAGGGGAAGACCCGTGGCGAAGATATATTTGACGTTTTCTTCAATTTTGTAAAAAACTACGAGCTACCAATATATAAATTAGTGTGCATTACAACCGATGGAGCACCAGCAATGACTGGAAACAAAAACGGTTTTGTGGCATTGTGTCGAGCTAATGAAGAATTCCCTTCATTTTTTTCATTCCATTGCATTATACATCAACAAGTTTTGTGTTCAAAAGTTTTAAACACGGAGGAAATTATGGGCATTGCGACAAAAATTGTGAATTCCATCCGTGCACGTAGCTTGCAACGGCGGCTCTTTCAGTTGCAGTTGGAAGATAGGGAGTCAGCTGAACACACTGATTTAGTTCTTCACACGGACGTCAGGTGGTTGAGTCGCGGAAAATTCCTAGAAAGGTTTCAAGAATTATTGCCCGAAATAACAGCTTTTCTAGACGAAAGAGGTGATGACACTCAGATTTTGAAAAACGAAAAATGGCTAAATGATTTGGCATTTTTGACTGACATCACAATGCACTTAAACACCGTTAACTTGGAGCTTCAAGGTAAAGGAAAAACTATTATTGAGATGATTAGCGCAGTAAACGCATTCAAAAGTAAATTGCAACTTATGATAGATCAACTGAAAAGAAAGGATCTGAAACATTTTCCGTCTTTGAAAGCAAGGATTCCTCAGTTGAATTATGATACGTATGAGGCTGAATTATCAAATATTTTGGGACAATTCGAAATGCGTTTTCATGATTGCAGTAAATTGGAAAATATAGCATCATTTATGAGTTATCCTTTTTCATGTAAAAACATTGAGGAATTAGCTACTGAAATAGCCAGTCAGTTTAATATGAACTCATGTTCTGTTGAAAATGAGTTGGTGCAGATTATATCAGATATACATCTCAAAGCTACAGCATCTGATACAAATTTCTGGTGTTTTATATCTGAAGATAAATATCCGAATGTAAGGCAAATCGCCCTTCAACTGACGGCATTTTTTGGGTCAACTTACTTGTGCGAGTCTGCATTTTCTGAAATGAAGATAATTAAGTCAAAATATCGCAATCGACTAACTGACGATCATATGTCATCATGCTTGCGATTAGCACTCAGTGGTTACGTACCATCTTATGAAAAGTATGCTGAGGACATGCAGTGCCACGCTTCAACATCCAAAGCCACTCCTTAGTTAAGTTTAACACCATATGTAACTCTTTTGTTTTGTAACAACCAATAAACTCGCAATTTTGAATAACTATGAGTTTTTTCATTGATATTGTAGAGAAGAACCTAACTAAACCTAACCCAAACCTTGACTAAAATAATGTACCTATACTGCGCAGAAAGCTAATATCTATATATGCTACGGTACGCCCTACCTAGGTAGGTAGGGTGTATCGTGTATGTACGACAACCCTGCATCACACACACTTGCAGTCTCTCAGAGTCGATCGTAAGTAGTCTAAAAATATTGAGGTAGATCGCCAGCAGTTCAAGTTTGAGCACCCCTGGTGTATCGTGTATGTACGACAACCCTGCATCACACACACTTGCAGTCTCTCAGAGTCGATCGTAAGTAGTCTAAAAATATTGAGGTAGATCGCCAGCAGTTCAAGTTTGAGCACCCCTGATCTAGGTTATTGGATTTAAGTAAATTTTTTATACTATATTTATTTACTGGAGCTGTGGTAATGTTGTATTCCTTGAACACTTTCCTGAATTTTCCATCTGCCCATGGGTGGTATGTTATTTTCTTATAGATAACATCCTCTTTTTCTTTTTTGAGTGTGGTAATTTCCTTGATATGTTTTTGTTGACTGAATTTCTTAACTTTCTTTATGATTAGGTCCTTGTGGAATCCATTATTTTCTGCTATGGAAATGATGTTGTGGTATTCTAGATCAAACTCAGTTTTGTTTAGGGGAATGTTGATAAGTCGATGAACCAAACTATTAAATATTGCCTCTTTGTGTTTTCTGGGGTTATAACTATTGGCTTTGATGTAGCAGTCTGAATGTGTAGGCTTTCTGTATATACCAAATTAAATTTTGTTGTAGTGTTTAATGATTTTGAGATCAAGGAATGGGAGAACGTTATTCTTTTCTTCTTCCAATGTGAATTTTAAAGAAATATCCTGTAAGTTTAGAAGTTTTACACAATCTTGGACTTGATTTCGATTAACTATGGCAAAGATATCGTCAACGTATCTATGCCACGTCTTGAACATGTGAGGGAAGGCAGAAGTGATGTGGGTCTCTAAGGAACTCATATAAAGATTAGCCAAGAAAGGAGATAGGGGATTTCCCATTGCCAAGCCCGATCTTTGCTGATAAAATTTTCCATTGTGGAACCGGAACTTCTAAAATGTGTCCAAGGACACAAACAGCTCACAATTTGGGAAAAGATTTATATTTACAAAAATCAGGACCAACTCATGAATTTCGAAATACCCGCGGGGATGGATCTCATCAAGAAGTTCATTAAACAACCACCAGGAATTGCTGCCAATATACAACAGACAGATGGAGTATAGCTGATGATGAGTCATGAAGTTTGCTCGAAACATGTTCAGGTTAGTGCTTGAATTAAGTGAAGTTACGTATGTTAAACCTCCATCTCAAGTTTCAATTTGATTATAACTTCACTATATAAACTTCCTTCAAATTCTAGGAATACCTTTGTTCTTCTATAAGCCCTGCTTATTGAAGTGATCAGGAGCTTAACTCGGAAATTGAATAAAAAAGATGACTTAATTTTTGCATATCATAATTGCAATTATTGCTGATTAAACAAAATCATTCTGGCAATATGTTACATCAGTTGACCTGATTTTTATTTAACTATTGCATTGTGGTTGTAAGACTTATGGCTGAGTACACCAACCTCGGTATTCAGAATACCATGGTAAAGTTGTTTAGTTTACCCTGGTAAAGTGTTACTTTCGTTGCACCATGTTAGATTTCGACTTCTTTCGCGGTAAGATGCTAACTGGTCGTGAAGGAGCTGTAAAGTGATCGGCATTATATATCCTAATTTCGATATCCATGCCAAAAACTAATTGAACATAATGAATAACGAGAGATAGGTGGGATCTATTTGAAGAATGAACAATGGTACATATCTTTGCAAATACTGTGCTGTATTTTCGATGTTTAATCAATCGATATTCTTGGTGATTCGAGATAATCAATTGATGGCAGTGCTTGGAAAAGGAGAACCGGCCACAGTAGTTCAACCGGCTACGTCATGCAAATTTTACCATTACTGCCTAAAAACACTTGTATGCTGAATTTAAGAATTTAAGCTGCAGGCATATTTTGCTGGGCTTAATCAAGGCATAAAAGTGTGGCTTATATTTGAGTAAATATATCAGTTATATTTTAACATGCAATATATAATCAAACAATACATACCCTTGGAGCAAATCTTTCAAACTCTATAATCCAATTTGGAAGTGTGGAAAGAGGGGCAATAACAAGAAATGGTCCTGGTAAATGTTTCTCTATTAAATGACACAGCAAAGCAATAGTTTGCAATGTCTTTCCTAAACCCATTTCATCGGCCAAAATTCCGTTGACACCATTCAGGTAGAGTAACTAGAAAAGAGCAAGAGGAAGAATGAGATAACATACGGTAAAACACTTTAGCGAACAGATGATTTAAAGTAAATAAAAATCTACATACCATTTTCTAACAATGAAGGGAAAGAAAATTTGCATAATTCTTTTAAAAATACAACGATTATTTCCTTTCCTATTACATAATAATGAAAATAAAAATAAAATACTGTTCTTGAACTAGTTAATGTAGCAATTTTCAAAGCACTAAATTGTAATAGTAATAGGATGTACATTTAAGTCCTTAGCATATACCTACTACCACTTTCAAGATTAAATGTGTAGCATAAAATCATTTCTTAATGCTTAGAAATACATGACGTTAAATTCTGTTCTTGTTCATTGTACAAGCTATTCTGAACTAAAGGATAGATAAATTCCAATCTTGCATTACTGAATTAGTCAAAATCAGTCAACATTACACTGAAATTGACAATGATGGGATCTATGACCTCCCAAATTGAGTGTGTGACATTACAAGCCTTGGTCATGTCACTTGGTAATACAGGAATGTGCCGATTTTTCAGTTTGCATTAATTTTACATTCCTCAGATGTTCTTTCAGCAGTAGCACACCCTTTTTGGGCACATAATCACCATATTAAAAAGTAAAAAGTTATTGAACCACATAAAAAAGCCATCAGAACTAAATGCTTGGAAAAAGATTATCATCATAAAAAATGAAGACTGAGTCATGAAATTCCACCAGCAGATCAGACTCACAACCAGGAAGGCAAAGGGCAGCACCAAGCAGACTACATAGACTACCAGCCACGATCGCCAAAACATCAGTCGACCACCAGCCAAGGCTGGGAGGAAACCTCCCGAAACTAGTCCTATTTTATAAAGTGATGTAAATGGAGCAAAAGGTGTTATTTATCATTTTGACTACCATATTGGCCTGAAAATAAGACGACCCTGAATTTTTGAAGGGTAGTTACGGAAAAAAAAAAAAAAAAAAAAAAGCTTATTAGTACATTTTGCTTCACATAAAACGGAAGTTTGAAGTTCATGTCGTAACTTCTTCTCTCGCCTTTATTTACACATTGAGACAATTAAGATGCTTTCTTTTCCACATGGTGTGCCATGATGGTGGTCAAACAAAGCATTATGCGTAGAGAATAGAGATGCCAAGCACTGCAGTACACGGCAGTACAAGGAGAAGCACGAATTCGGAAACAACAAAGTTCGGTAATTTCCGCGCGACTTTGACCTTGGGTCGGACGCAGACCATTTGCGTGGGGATACCTGCTACACACGTGCACAGCTGCATTCACGAATGGAGAGTTGTTGAGTCTTAGGCTGTGCATATAAGACGAGTATAGTTTTTAAAAGCACATTTTCAGGGAAAAAACATCTTATATTCAGGCCAATACGGTACTTCTAGTGATTTTGTATGCTCTCCTGTCTGTATTACTTCGTTTTAATTTACCGTATTGGCCCGAATATAAGACGATGCTTTTTCCCTGAAAATGTGTATCTAAAAACTACACTCATCTTACATCTTGAGTCTCATCCTAAGACTCAACAACTCTCCATTCATGAATGCAGCTGTGCACATGTGTAGCGGCGATGCAGCGGGTATCCCCACGCAAATAACGTGCGTCCGACCCAAGGTCAAAGTCATGCGGAAATTCACTGAACTTTACCGAAGTTAATTTTTCCTGAATTCTTGCTTCTGCTTGTGACTGCACTGTTACTTGCTTGGCATCTCTATTCTCTATGCGTAAAGCTTTTGTTTGACCACCAGTCATGGCAGACGATGTGGAAAAGAAAGCATCTTCATTGTCTCGATGCGTAAATAAAGGTGAGAGAAGTTATGACATGAACTTCAAAATTCTGTTTTATGTGAAGCAAAATGTACTAATAAGCTATTTTATTTATTTTTTTCGTAACTACCCTTCAGAGTCGTCTTACATTCGAGGTCGTCTTATTTTTGGGCCAATACGGTATTTTATGCATACATCGTTATAATATTGCAGATTTTGGATAGGAACAATGTTTCAAATAGGCTGAAATTTAACAGCTTGCAGCAACGTTAATAATATGTAATTCAAACTAAACTGTAAATCAAATAAATGGATAAATATGATTTACAGCTTACATAAAACAAATTAAACATAATATTAATAAATCACAAAATCATATAAAAGTTAAAGAGGAAAAATACCTTTACCCACTCCAGGCCTTCAAGCTGGTATGGCCTAAGCACACCTCCTTCAAACAACATAGGTTGACGTTCTGAAACCATGAAGCCATATGCTGTTTCCCTCATTCCTTCAGTCTGCTCATTGTTGGAACAATCAGCTCCTGAGCTATGTTTTTCAGATTTCCCTTCTGCTTCCAATTCTACTTTCCTTTTCTTATCAATGCCCTTGACTGTCTGTTGAAAAATGGAGATTAGCATACAGTTAAACTCAACATGTTAAGACGCACTCTTTCTCCTACGTTATTCAAAATCTATTCAGAGTGTACATTAAAACACTGTAAGACCAGTTGTAAACCCATGGAATATTGATAGATGATATGATCTAACATTACATTTTGCAGATGACCAAACAACAATGGCACAAGTATATGAAGATATTGAATTCGTGACAAGGAAATTAATTTCAGAATATGGAAGGGTGATTTAACAATCAACCAGAAATAGATGTGCATAAGAGGAATTTAACAAGATTTAACATTAAATAATAAGTGATTATTAAAAACATAGAGAGCTACAAATATTTAGGCATTACGATTTATAAAGATGGTGGAATGGAGAAAGAAATTCAGAATACAAATACTCAGGGCAGAAAAGCGATATCCTTTTTAAATGGGATACTGTGGGACAGATATACCATGAGAGAGAAAAAAACAGTATATGATGATTCAATAGTTAAGAAAATAAATACGATTCAGAAATTTAGCCAATTAAAAAGAGGAACACAAATGGGTTTTTGGAGAAAAGCAAATTAGAATTTCTAGCATGGAAGGAATTAGAAATAATAAAGATATTCGGGAACAAATGGAAGTGCAACACACTATAATAGATGAAATTGAAGTTCATGAGTTCATGTGTTCATGTGAGAAGGATGGGGGAGGAGAGATTACCAAAGATCTTCAGGGCAGAAAGAAGAGAGGTAGACCACAGAAGACATGGTTTAATGGGATACAAGAAGACAAAAAAGAAGAAAAACATTCCTTAGAATCTTGGAGATTGGAAATTGAGAATATATGGAAGATGTAAGACTTACATATAAAACCGTGCTGATGATGATAAAACTCCATTCAACATTCGCATTTCTAAGGAATAAAATTTCAAATCTCGGCATAGTAAAATCAATTCCCACATTTAAGCAACCCAGCTATAAATAAAATCCTGCTCCTAAGGAATAAATCTTTCAAAAAATTAAGAATATTTACCGCCATAATAATGAATTTCTAAACTGCCGGAAAAAATAAAACTTGATAGATATGGGGGAAAAATCCACTTTTTAACTCAATAGCAGAGAGGAACTAACTTGTTACATATCTAGAATAGGAAAAATTTATCAATAGTGGCACGACTTTTGGGGTAATGAGATCACTGATTTGAACTTAATTTCCACCTTCAATTTCTTAATTTGTTAATTTTTCTACCTTATTGTTTCATTGTCCTTTGTACTGAGGACACTTGTGTTATTAATACATATTCTATTATATTACTATAAATTACACACATTTTTATAATTCAATGCAATTTAGAAACCTCCATTTAAGGGGAAAAAATTCAGTCTCCCTGAGTTTCCTTAAAAAGGTGTTACTGTATTGAACTTTATTATGTAATGATCACACTTCAAGTTACTCATAATAATAATAATAGGCTAATAATTTAGGGAAACAAAAATCGTGAGCTCAACCCTTAGGTGGCTGCACCATGGTCAAAATTATCATGTTTGATCCATTTTACTGAATATCTTCATGTATTAAAATACCAAGGCACAAATTCTCCTTTTAACCGTAGAATACAGTAGTAAGCAAATTTACATACGTACAATACAGTAAAATCCCCCTAATCGGGAATAGCTGGGAGCAGACCCTGTCCGGTTCACCAAAAGTCTGAATTAAACAAAATTTGCCTCAGGTGGGTAAACTTGAAGAAAGAAAAAGAAAAGAAAAGAAAGAAAGAAAGAAAGAAAGGGGAAAAAACTTAATTTTAGTAGGTACATGTAGACCTAAGTTTTTAATCTAGAAACTGATGCAAGATTAAAAACAAAAGATCTTTGTGATTAAAAGTCAAAATTTATTTTTTAAATCCTGTCCGGATTAGTAGGACTCTACTATACTACGCAGATTTAAATGAAAGCCCATGAATTTATCAATTCCAAAAGGACATAAAGTATTATGCAAATTTAAATAAAATCTCAAGATTTTGTCGAATTCTTTTGTATAGTATGCAAATGAAATGAAAGTCTTCGAATTTGTTGATTCAATAAGTGTGTACAATATTATGCAAAATTAAATGAAAGTCTATGATTTTGCCAATTTGCCTTATTGACAAAGATACAAATCAGAAGAGTCAAAAGCTGAAACAGGTGCATTAGCCATTTTTGTCCTAACAATAGTGAACTTTTCAAGGGTCTCAATGATCCTCAGCCTGAGGGAATATGTGTACGGTACTACTCATACCACAAACCCTGCAATAGGCATCAATTAAATGACGGTTGTATACCACTACTTAAGACTTGTGACCGTTGCATAAAAGCCATCAATCTGGGCCAGGATCGAACCCATGACTTGGGCACAGAAAACTAATGTGACCGGAATCATACTTTAGAAGAGAAAATAGACTGTACATTTGATAACTTCATCCACATCTTTTGTGAAGGAGTAAAAACTTATTTTCCTGAAAAAACTTTCAGACATAACATGACAATAATCTATCAGCAGATGATTTCAATAATTATTTTATAAATTCAGTGGAAGCAATTAATGAAATAGCACCTGTTATAACCAGCTAATCATGCAGTTTTATGCTTTCTGAAGAATGTGAGTAACTTACTAACTCCACCAAATAATTTCAAATGGAAACCAGTCACTGAAGCTAAAGTAATCAAAATAGCAGGCTTACAACATTTAAAAAGTCCTAAAAGCAAGAACATTTACGACATAAATGAAGACCTAATTAAAAGAGTACTTCCATTTATTATTTCATTGCTGACAGTATACATTTAACAACTGCCTAAATCAAGTATGTTCCCCAAATCTTTAAATACTTCTAAAATTATTCCCCTTTATAAAAAAGGATAGCTCTAAAGCCGAACAAACTAATTTCAATAATTCCAAAATTTTCCAAGATAAATGAAAGCATAATGAAAACCAATTAACATTCTTGACAATATTAGAGCCATATTACCCCAAATAATTGGATGGTATAGCATGTACAATAACACTACTGCTTACCTCTGCATCAATAATATCAGTGATATTAAATTTTCGTTTAGTTTTTGATGGATTTTCAGAGCCTTTGGATTTGGAGACAGCTCTTCGAAAAGGAGGCACACATTTTTCACCTTTTGGGGAGCTCTGTACATTTCTTTCACGGAGACTATGTGTACTTATGGAGTGATTTACCAATCCATTCTTTTTCTCAGGTTTTACTTCAGTTTTTGGTGGTTGTTCCTTTGGATGGCGACTGTGAAGAAAAAAACAATGACTATTAAATCAATATGGCTGGTACACATTCTATTCAAGTTCAAATTATTTTCGTAGCAGCCAAAACAGGAGAGAAAAGTCAATTGTAGATAAAGTTTCCATCTGAACATCAAAGTTTACATGAAACAGAAAATCTTATGAATCTTACCACTGAATCAGATGTGGTATGAAAATGGTTTCAATTAGAATTAATCAACATAATTCACTGAGGGAGTGGTTTCTAGGCCACAAGTAGGAAAGCTTGCAAGAATAAATGGGACATGTAACTTGTAAGACTAATTGTTTATTATTTCCTCTGCCCGTACCATAGGTAGAGGAAATATTGTTTACGACCCTCAAATTCAAAGTTGAGTTTTTAACATAAATACACATTTTGGGGTCCTCGAATCCAAAAATACTATTTTTGGAAAGATGTTTGTGTGTGGGTCTGTGAACAGTCTAGCTCCAAAACGGAAAATCGTATGAAAACAAAATTTTGTAATTTGGTTAGGTACTTACTGAGGATGTGATACGAAGATTAGCAACAACTTTCTCTTATTTTTAAAGGGACTTTACATAAAGAAAGTTTACAGCTCAAACGATTTTCTTTAAATTCTGTACATGGAGTTCTTATACCAAGAGGTAAAACTTTTGTTTGAAAATTTTTTTAAAAACATTCTCGGAAGGGCAATTATAAGCCACCCACTGTTTATAGAAACCCTGCCTTGCCTGGTGAACAATAAAGGTGTGAAACAACTGAATACACCTCTTTCATGGCCTCTTATTCTATATCAGAATGTGAAGTGAGAAAGAGAGATAAGGTATTGGCCATGCTTATAGTAAAGAAAGTTACGTGAGCACATTCACCAGATTTTATTTGGGTTATGTATCCTTCAGGGATATATGATATGATGTGGTAACAACATTCTTTCCAATTTTACAACCAATTTACACGAAGAGAATGTCATACGTAACATATTACAGTGAGTCTCAGACAGATTGGTGCCGCTTGTCGCGGCGCCGTGTTTCTCTTGTGATGACTCAACACTACCCACATCGCGGCCAGCTGTGGCCCCGCAGATAAGTAAACAATTCCTGCATAGCCTGCAGTTGAGCATTGTTCTCGTGTTTTACAGACGTGAAAGTGTTATTCGGTAGTTGTCACAACTAAAAGAAAACATTAGATAGAGATAAACTCAATAATAACGGAAGAACAATTAATGCGTATTAATCGGAATTTCCCATCACGATGCCAAAAATGTGTGGATGTAGGAGGAGGACACTTCCAGCATCTCCTGTAATAAGATAGATGCCTATTTTCGTTATTTTCAAACTTATTTCATTTATTTTCATTGTCACGCACGGACAAGTCAGTCAACTGCCGGGGAGTTCCTTTGCCGCATACCGGGGATAGGAGCGTCATCTGCGGGGAACCCAACGCGCGGCGCGGCGGCAACCATTTGCCTGAGACTCACTGTATAATAAGAGGCAAACTTTATTTGGGCAGAGGAAATTATGTGAGTTTTACATCAGATTTTTATTACTTTACTCCGACAACATGTACCGGTAACTGTAGAATAATTACGTACCTTAATGTTGCCCGAGTAATAAATAAAAACTAGGGATGGGTCCTCGATACTTGCATGGTATCGGCATCGAGTGATACTTCAGAAAACTAGCTCGGTACTTTTTCGATACTTTGGTAATTCTGCAATTTAAGGAAATGCAGTAAACTTATCTCTTTCTGCTTTTAGCTACTAAATATAGTAAATACTTCTATTTCTCCTTGAACTGGAGAAAACCACTGTGACTTTCGTCTAGTCATAAATAAAGACTTTCCTACTTTTAAAATCCAAACAGAAGTGATTCTTAATTGTTTCGTTTCCTGTCAAACGTTTCAGTAACAACCAACAAGCAAGCTGATTGTCCAAACCCCATTGTAATTTTTGAACAAAAACTTGTAAGTGAACTGTTTCAAAAACTAATTTTAGTTTTAGTTTTAATGTAGAGTTTAAAAATAATTATAGGCTAAATTTTGTCTCATTAAATATGCACACTTAATTAATTTAGTTGTTATTACACAGTTCTCTCAACTTTTAATTTTTAATGTACCTATTTACTGAAACTGGAAACGTTGACGGTATCGAGGAAAAAATCATGTATCGGTATCGAGAAAATCTGGTATCGACCCATCCCTAATAAAAACTGTAATTGTTGTAGTCTGTTTGTCATGTAAATGTTTAATATAATTTATTTCTCCTCCTAGTTGAGCAGCAGTGCACAGAGATAAGATGTAGCATTTGTTTATTTTTTTGTTTCACGTAGCATATAGCTCATACATCTGGTGGATCAGATTTTCATCTACATACAAATTCACCTTTTGTGTAGGTTTAGTAGGCTACTTTCCTTTAAAATTGTAGCTGTCCTCTTAGCATGCATGTTCAAAATTACGACCTCAGCACAACAGTGGCTTAATCTGCAAACGGTAGGCTACTTACTTTCCGAACATACCGGTACCTCATACATAGCCTAATGATAAAAGAAGAAACGAACTGCTAAACCAATCATGCCCAGATCAGCTCTTTCATAAGCTTGGCCATATGAGAAAAAATAAAAAGGTTTGCAAATTGCAAGTCTACTGATCCTAGGTACTGATCCATTACAGGCATATATATATATATATATATATCTCCTCAGAAAGATGGCAATTGGGCATTCATGGGTTAAACCAAATACTATAGAGACAATACAGGACACTTTGTGATATATCGGGGGACAATATCTTGAGCACCATCTAGCGGCCCAACCTGCTACTACTGAATACAAATGCAGTATCAAGATACAAATATGTATATGCCGAAATAGCCAGCCTCGACATGTTATGTTTAAGGGGTTTCTATCTATGGCTCAGAAAAGCATATTACAGTTTATATATGTTTTGAATATTTTAATTTTGCAACAAGTTTCTAGGTTGTGCCACCAGGAGTGCTGCAAAATCTGTCCCCCATTTTTCCTTAGTCAAAGCAGTAAGTGTCCGGTATTGTCTCTATAGTATTTGGTTAAACTTCTTTGAACAAGGTAATTCAAGGTGTTACAGAGTGCCAAGCACATCAGTAACGAAAGAGTGCATAATGCCTGTGCCCTTCAACAAGTAGTATGATCAGTTTTGACTAATACCAACAAAAAATGTCCTTTGTTTCTTGAAGACAGACAAAATACAGACAAATGTTAGTAAAATAATAGTTATTTTATCATGTTTTGATTGTAGCCTTAAAAGTTATAAAACATGTTAAAAGTCTTCATTCTGCAGAGAGAATACTAGAACTACTGACTGGGAGTGTAGAACTAGTTTACAGCACTTACCTAGGTGGTGGAGAATTTTGTGTTTCCTGTAGCTTTTTTAACATGAATTCTGTATAAAACTTACTCTGTGTCAGTAAGTGCATCAGTGTTTTATAACGTTTTTCTTTCAACTCATTTTCATCCTCCTCCTACAAAATAGAAACAATCTTTAAGCAATAGGCACTGAATCTCTACTTGTAGCATACTATACTTCCCTGACTGTACTATGCTACTGAATTAGAAATGGTTTCGTCTAACCTACTAAATAATTTTTAGAAGATTAGCTAATGCTGTTTAGAAAGAAAATATGATAATCCTCTAGAGTTAAAGAGTGTGCAGTTGCTTGCAAATGTGCTGATGGAACAGATGGTTTGTTTAAAACAATCCAATGGAAATATTTCTTAAATACAGCACATTTGCAACTCATTGACTGCAAATCAACACATTTTCTTCAACAAGTTTAAAAAATTGCCCAAGAACATGTTACATAGGCCTATATAGGCTATACATAAATTAAACACAATGAGTACATGTAATAATTGATACAGTTTAGAAATTGTCATTATATGTGAAGTAGCTGAGAGATTCAGTCCTTTCTGTACAGTTCAATATGTGACAGTGCTGCCCACAAAGAGTACACTTGCATGTCTAAGGGCCGATTGTATAAACAGTTTGATCTCGGATCAGAGACTAAACTGATCTCAGTTCACGCTGAACTCGGAAATTTCTGTTGTATAAACGCTAATCTGAGATCAATTCGTGCTAAACTAAGATCAATTTTGACTGGAGAAATTTCTCCGATCAAATTCGTTGATCTCAGTTCAAGGAGTTGTTTTATTATTTGAAACACAAGATCAGTGTGATTGAGAACATAAAAAAATACCTGAGTTTTTACGATAAATGGTGAGAAAATACGCAAAAAAACTCGTACATTCCTAGCTATAGTCGTTGTGCGTATATAGGCTATGTTAATATGCTTTTTTTATAATGGAATGTAACATAACTGTACAACATAACCTCTGTAGGCATAAATTGCTTATGATATTATATCATCACTTTCCTATTTTACAGATGTCTGATTACTCTGATATATCATCTGATGATGAAAATGATGAATATCGTCTGGCTCCCCGTGTGTTCTATGAAAGAGGAAATCCAATGAGAGAAATCAGTGATAAGAAATTTAAATTGAGGTACCACTTGGGAAAAGAAACCGTGGAACAGCTAGAACTAAGGTTGCGTGATGTTTTACTTAAGCCTACCCGGAGAAACAAACCTTTATCTCCAATACATATGCTTTTACTAACTTTGAGATTCTTTGCCACGGGTTCTTTTCGGATGGTCATTGGTGATTTGTTGCATGTAGACGCAGCGACAGTCTGCAGAGCTATTCATCGTGTCTCTTATCTTATTGCTGCATTGAAAGACGAGTTTATCAAAATGCCTTCCGAACAAGCTGAAGAGAGGAAAACCATGCACGTGATTTTTTCGATGTGCAGAACTTCCCTGGTGTTCTAGGCGCTGTAGATTGTACTCATATACCTATAACATCTCCTGAAGGCAATGACGCAGAATTTTACAGGAATCGTCACGGATGGTTTTCCTTAAATGTTCAAGTTATTTGTGATGCTTGGCTCAGGTGCCTAAATATCATAGCAAGATGGCCAGGATCTGCTCATGATAGCAACATATTTATAAATTCATGAGTGCATGCTCAGTTCGAAACAGGCGACATTCCAGAAGGTGTGCTCCTCGGAGACAATGGTTATCAGTGTTGTCGTTACCTGCTGACTCCGTGCTTCATGCCGAAACAGCCGCAGAGCGAGCTTATAATCGAGCCCATAAAACAACTAGATCAGCAATCGAAAGAATGTTTGGGGTTGTGAAAAAACGGTTCCCTTGTCTCAGCATGGGATTAAGAGTCAAGTTACATCGTGTCCCGATAATCATAGTTGCAGCTTTTGTCTTGCACAATATTTCTCTAACTACAGCAGATGAGGTCCCTGAAAGAGATGAACCTGTGTTTGCTGAAAGAAGAGCCTATGAAGAAATTCCAGTACCTGCTGCAAACGAAATTAATGGAAGAGAGAACACTGCTACCAGAACAGCAGTTATTAATAATGTATTTAGGTAAGATTGTTATAAATAACCACGTGGAGACATTTATGAAAAAAAAAAAAAAATAGTTTTTGAAACAACAAAAATTGCAACATATTTTGCCTTCCAAATGAGGTAATACCAACAAACTTATCCCCCTGATTTGACATAAATACTAATCGGTCAAGCACGAGAAAAAAACTGAGCAGCACGAGGAGCGGTATGTGACCAGGCTACTATTCACAGAAAGCACTGTCACCTTGCAGCTTGGAACACACTACATACTGGAGGCTAATGTTTACAACACGCTTACAACAGAGAGGCTCGTCTTTTCTCTGCCCAATCAGAGCGCTAGTATCCACCTGCTTGTGAACCAACCCCTCTCACCACACTCCGCTAACAGAGGTTTACTCGTGCTTGGCCGACGTATCACTACAACGTATCACTATATAAGTATTTATATCTTATCGGTCACATTTAAACAAAAATTTAATGATATTGTACAACTATATGCATCCTATAATGCCACTATTAAATTTATTTATCATCCAGACCTAATTTCCGCCTTTTCTCCAAAATTTCCAATTCTTTAAGTTCTTTATCAAGTTTTAAAGCTTCCATTTTAATTTTGTGCTCAGCTTCTCAACATTCTATACGCCGAGCATAAAATATTCTATTCATGTCCATTACATGTCTTCCTTTTAGGCGCCCTTGATTTCGGGAGCTCATCAGATGTTGAAGCAACTGCAGTGAGATCTGCCGATGTAGATTCAGAAGAAGGGACCTGAAACATCGAAGCGATAAAGGACTGTTGTTGACAAATTTAACTTACATAATACATGATTCATATATGATTTCTTCACGTACTTGTTCAATTATACTATTTGCAACCTCAATACTGGTTGGTATTTCTTCTAATACTATGAATTGTTCCTCCTCTTGTGTGCCGATAGCATGTGATTCATCAGGGGGGCAATCATTGTCCTCGTGCAGCTCTGCAACAAAACACCATAAGGCTATATAAACACACCTCATCAACAGGTACTTCAGTTGAAGTGTAACAGAAAAATTATTTCGGTTTAAAAGGTAGGCGACAGCGTAACAAGATCACCTGCGTGGTCTCGTGGTTAGCGTCACTGGCCAAGGAGCCGCAGGCCCGGGGTGATCCTCGGTATCTGCTCGGGTTTTTCTGAAGTAGGGAGGTCTGAAACGAGTACACTCAGCCTCGTGATACAAACTGAGGAGCTACTTGATTAAGACGTAGCGGCTCTGGTGACGAAAACCATCATTAACGGCTGTGGGTGTCATCATGCTGACCACATGCTCCCCAATCCTGCCATCTGCCTTTGGTAGATGATGCAGCGGTCGGAAGTAGGTCTAGTCCCTCCAAGGATGTAGCGCCTCGGACTTTAGTTTAGATCGTGTAATGATTTAGCAGTGTCTTACACTTGTAAGAAAATACAGCTTACCCGACATGACCTCTGTATGAAAATTGGCGTCATCGTCAAAAGGATTGGCCAGTGGAAGAAACTGAGCCTGGAGAGCAGCAATTAGTTTGTGGCCTGTCTCATCCACGGTTCGTTTCTTATAATCTCCACCTCCTGTCTTGTGCAGTTCAATCTAAACAAACAAAAATAGCATAGTGTAAATACTTGCGTTCTTCTTCAATAGAATCTAAGAAAAACGCATAATGTTAATATACACAGTAGTATTTCCGTGTACTTTATAACTTACCTTGTCTTGAGCAAATGCTTTTTTTGTTCTCTTCTTGATGTTTTCATAACATAATTTCAAAGACTGCCAAGATCTGTTAGGCCTATTTATGATGGCAGAATTGTAGTCCAAGGCCACATTTTTCCATGCATTTTGCTTATGCACGGACATCAAGGCATCTGTCTTTTTCGATTCAATAATGTTTCTGTACTTGCCTAAGACAATTTCCACAAGAATATCCTTGCCCTCCTTGGAAAAATTGGGAGAACGATCTTTTTTCTGCTTCATTTCATTCATTTTGCGACTTTCTTTCGAGCATCACACTTGAATGCGTGGGAAAACAAACGTAACACGCCTCGCGATACTCACTTGTTTCTGCGATGTTGCCAAGCGCTCATGTATGAACAAGGATCAAAATTGAACTTCGATTAGTTGACCTTAGATCAGTGTTATACAATACGATTCCAGTCTGAACTTAGATCATAATTGATCTCCAGTCAGTGATGTTTATACAATCGGCCCTAAGGAGTTTTTTTAAGGAAGCTAATTTTTTCTTAATTCCATAGTCATATGAGGTACAGAGTCATTTTCTGGGGTTCCTTAGAATCTTAAAAAAGCCTTCAAAATCCAAAAAAGAGCAGTGAGAATAATTTGTAGAGTAAATCAACAGACATCCTGTAGAAATCTATTCAAAACGTTAGTGATTCTACCCTTAGCTTATATATATAGGGTGTTTATAAAGTCACTTAACATTTTCCACTTAAAAACGTTTTTATAGACTATAAACAACATGACCATACATTTAGACATTTTGAACACAAATTCAATAATTTCTACATGATGACCCTGCAAATGTAAGCACAAGTCCCATCGTTCCTCTATAGCCCCAAACACCCTTGCTAACATAGCCTATCTGGCGTTATCTGTTCTGCAGCGGAATAAATGTGGTTTTTCAATTGTTCGAGACCAGTGATTTTCCACTTGATACACCTTGGACTTGATAAAGCCCCAGGCGAAAAAGTCCATTGGGATAAAATCGGGCCAATGGGGAGCCCAAACACAGAATCAAAAGTGTAAGGACCCTAAATGTTTGCTGAGCGAACAGTAACTGGTATCAATTTGAACTACTAGGAACACCGGGCCACAATGCCATCTAGTAGGTAGTAGGTGAAACGGGAAAAAACTAAATAATTTATTTCTCCTTACATCTCTTCCTTTTCCTCCTCCATTCTCACTTTCTCTTGCATGCTCTTCACCCTACCTACATATTTGGGAACTAGTCTTTACCATTAATTTTTTGCATCGACTGGTATTTGAACATGGGACCACTAGCACCATAATTAACATCACTATGGCACGAATGATGGCTGAGCAGTGAAGGGAAAATTCATCCAGGCCTATTTAAGTTTAGAGAGCTTTAATACATGTGAAATACCCAGTTTGGTGCAAGGGTAGTTTTTTATAATTGTAAAATAGCCTACGTTGGCTCTGAAAAGAACCGTTTTGTTGCAAGGGTCATTTTTGCTACATTAAGTCGTCTTGTTTTTTCCCCAATAGCACACAGTACAATTGTGAGCTGCATTACCAGCATTGAGCAGTTTGTGAGGGGAAAAGTTCAAGGCTAGGCTAAGGAGTAGGGGAAGTGAACATTGCCATGGCAACATACAGCAGAGAGTGGAGTGAGAGCCAAGGTGCTACAAGTCCAGGGAAAACGGTAGAACAGACCGCGCACGAGTCCCCCACTCCAACCCGCCTGGAAAGTAGGGGTTTTGGGTGGGGGAGACATCTAGCGGCGGTGTTTGAACTACTAGCAGCGACGGTAACACCATCTACTATGCAACTGGTGAAACAGAAAAAAATAATTTATTTCTCCATTATTCTCTTCTTTTCTTCCTTTCCCGTTTCCTTTCTCTCTTCCTCTCACCTCCTCTTCACTCCACCTATCTATTCGAGACCTATTCCTAATAGTAAATTTTGGATCGACCAGGACTCGAACTCAGGACTCCTAGCATCATAGCTTGGAGTCTTAACCACTACGCCAGAGTGAATGTTGAGCAGTGAAGGAAGCTTTTGTGTATTTGAGTTATGTTAGGGGATATTTCATGAGTTTTAATGCAAGAATCGGTTTTTATAATTTTGAGATAGCCTATTTTGTTAGTTATGAAAAGAGCAATGTTGTTGCAAGGGAATTTTCCTGCATCAAATAAGCCTTATTTTAAGTTATAATACGGCGTTTTTATAATTGCGAAATATTATGTATGGTGCGAGTGTCTTTTTTTATTATGAAATATTTATTATTTGGTTTTTTATAATTGTGAAATGTTCTGTTGGCATATATGGCGTTTTTTATAATTGTAAAATGTGTTTGGTGCAAGGGTATTTTTTAATTGTGAAAGATTATTATTGGCGCTGAGCAGCGGTCGGCGGGTTGCTAGGAGACATGCTAGGAGCGGCCGGTGGGATAGGGGAAGTGGCCAGGGCATAGGGCATAATCCCAATGACGCGGATCCATTCACACGATATTCACATTTCCACGGAATGTGTGATGTTTTTTATTTATGAGCGAGGCAGCGTGACCAACTGTTCTTGTATATATAGTGACAGCAGACGATTTTTTGCCGCGCACCAGCCAAGCTCCGCTGTTTTGTTAGGTTAGGAATGTTTATGTTGGTTAAGGAGCAATATACTGAATAGCACGAGGCAAGCTCCGCTGTTTTGTTAGGTTAGGAATGTTTATGTTAGTTAAGTCACAACCACCATTTCTTATGAGCAGCTAGTGGCTTGTACCTTTGTAGGTTTGTCATACTGCTCAACCACAACCATCTCGTTTAGCGATACTGTATGTCACACCTCCAACGTCCAAAAATGGCGGAGAACAAGGAGGTTTTGCTAGATCGTGATATAAAAGAAAGTGTATCAATTAGGGCAGGTGGGTCGGACCAAATCATTCGCCAAGACAACATCTCCTCTCCACACATCTATCTATAACAAAATTCGTGTGATATATGTGTGGCGAAAGACAAATATAAGGTGCAGTTTAAGCTCCACCCACTCGATATTCACATTTTGTTTCTCAGCGAAGCATGGCGACAAACTATCCTTGTATATTGTCGTCGACACTCCCGACCATACCAAATATTAAAAATGTGAGTGTGCCCCTTGTACCAAATAGTAAAACTGCGAGAGTGGCCCTTGTACCTAATATTAAAAATTCGAGAGTGCCCCTTGTACCAAATATTAAAAATTCGAGGGTACCCACAGGTTTGCCTTGTACCCAACGGTTTGTCAGCCTGCTTATCCTCGAAGAATTCGCTAGATCGTGGTATAAAAGAAAGTGCTTCACTGGGGGTGGGTCATGAGACGCTGCACCTTATAGGCTATTTGGTTTTTCCCAAGTGTTTTATGAAGAGAATCTCTGTTCTAAAAAATGGGTCCGCGTCTATGGGATTTTACCAAAAATAGTTTTATGCCGCACACTAGGCTCCTCCCACCAACTCTCTAATGGGACCTGCCTGGGAAGGTGGAGTTTAGGGTTTCGTTGCAGAAGAGATTCAATGTGAGACATAATAAACCTCCGTCCTATTCTGTATATTGCTCCTAAACTAACATAAACGTTCTAACCTAACAAAACGGCAGAGCTTGGTTGGTGCGCGGCATAAATCTATCTTTGGCAAAAGGGGGAAAAAATTATATTGCGACTCACCCGACTCCCCCACCACTACTCTCTTAACGGGACAGCGAGGAAAGTAGGGGTTTAGGGTGGGGAGATTCTTTAATACAGTCGGGAGAAACCTAGCGGCAGCATTAGAACTACTAGCAGAATAGCGACGGTGGCGACATCTAGTATGGAAATGGTGAAAGAGAAAAATAATTTATTTCTCCTTTATTCTCTTCTTCTCTTCCTTTCCCGTCTCTTTCCTCTCTTCCTCTCACCTCCTCTTCACCCTACCTACCTATTCGAGACCTATTCCTAACATTAAATTTTGGATCGAACGGGGATCGAACGCATGACCCTTAGCATCGTAGCCAAGAGACTTAGCCATTACGCCACGAAGGCGAGTTGAGCAGTGAAGGAAGTTCCGATATATTTTAGTTATCTATTGCGTTAGCGAGTGTTAACGCAAGAATCGGGTTTTCTAATTTTGAGATGGTTTGTTTGTTATGAAAAGAGTAGTGTTGGTGCAAGGGAATTATTCTGCATCAATTAAGCCATGTTTTTTGTCATAACACGGCGTTTTTTAAAATTTGGAAATATTATGTAAATTTCGATTTTTTTTATATATATATAATTGTGAAATATCCTGTTGGCATGAAATATTATGTTTGTTGCAAGGGTTTTTGGCATTTTGTATTTTTTTTTATCGTGAATTATTATTTTTTTATCATTTGTGAAATATTATGTTTGTTGGTGTTGCAAGGGTATTTTGTTATTGTGAAATATTATTTTACCTGTTTAAAGATCGTGAAATATGTTTGGTACAAGGGTATTTTTTCACTGTTCGATATTTTGCATAATTTGTGAAATTTTATTTTGTTTTTTATATTCGTTTTTAAAAATTGTGAAATATTATGTATGGTGCAAGGGTCTTTTGTTATTGTGAATGTTTTTTTTTCTTTCAAATCGGTGTTTAAAGATCGTGAAATATGATGTTTGGTACAAGGGTATTTTTTTAATTGTTCGACATTTTCTATATTTCGTGAAATTTTATTTTGTTTTTTATAATCATTTTTAAAAATTGTGAAATATTATGTATGGTGCAAGGGTCTTTTGTTATTGTGAATTTTTTTCTTCTTTCAAATCGGTGTTTAAAGATCGTGAGATATGATGTTTGGTACAAGGGTATTTTTTTTTGTTCGACATTTTCTATAATTCGTGAAATTTTATTTTGTTTTTTATATTTGTTTTAAAAAATTGTGAAATATTATTTATGGTGCAAGGGGCCTGTTTAACACAGCAAGCTGCATTACCAGCGCTTAGTAGTGGTTGGCATGCAGCGGGGAGAAGATGCGCGTGGGAAATGCGCAGTAGGCGGTGAGGGGAAGCGAGCGTGCAGGCAGGCTGGCGGAGAAAGCGACCGCGCCGGTGGAAAGGGGAGCAGGGTGAGTCGGAAAATAGCTCCTTCCCAAAGACAGATATATGCTGCCCGCCGGCAAAGCTCCACCCGCTCTCGCCCGCCCGCTCATTTCCCCTGCTGACCCACACTACCGAGCCAATGCGCACGCTACTGCTAGCTTCCCCTACATCTCCTAACACGGCTATGTACTTGCTCAGTTACGAGAATTACGAAAATTACAATTGTACCGTAGTAAAATTACTTTATTAATTTAGTAGGGCATTCTGAATTCTCCCGAAATTCTAGTTCAGTGGCATTTAGGTTAAAAACAGTGATATTATTTTAGGAGGGGATTCTGAATTTGGTATTAGACTTGAATAGCCCGCCGGTTCCTTCCCCTCGCTTCCGAGCATGCGCACTCACCTATTATACCATGGCTTCCTTGACAGTTTTAACAATATTTTATGAAAGGTGTGGAAGGGTAAAAAGCTTCTGCATTTAGTTAAATAATGATAGGTAAATTCTAGGTCAGTGACAGGTTTTGTTAGGTTAGCAACGTTATGTTAGTTTAGGAGCAACATACTGAATAGCGCGAAGCCTATTATGTGTCACATTGAATCTTCTGCGATAAAACCCTAAAACCCTAACTCTCTAACGGGACCCGCCTTTCGTGGGAGGAGCCTAGCGGGCAGCATAAAACTATTTTTTCCCCTATCTTTTACCAGGGTGTTTAAGGTAGTAATGCTTATACAGCCAGCAGTCAACATTATTACTTGACTGCAGTGGATAGGCCCACTATAACCTAACCTGTTTGTAGGCTACTACATTATTACCTACTAATTATAATGGCCATGCAAAGTACAATAGGAACGATCGATATTTTTATTAAGATTTTGAGAGGCAGGACTTCCTAGTTACGGTCGAAAGAACAAACTCTTAACTAGAAACCGGCAAGGTCCAAGACATAGGCCTACCTCTTGTTTTTTACGCAGATTCTCTTCTTCTTCGACAGTTTTCTTTTCAAACTGAGATTCGACCTCCACCATCTCTTTCGTGATAATACAATCTGATGTGCTATCATTGTAGTCTTCGAATTTTATCATAGCACCATCTGAAAAGAAGAGTTAACCATTCATTTACATGCAATGCCGGTGAATTGCGACAGCATGCTCAAGAACGACAAATTATCGATTATACAGAACTAAGACATGAGATGTACCTTCATTTCCACTTATATTCACATCTTCATCATTCTTCTTAAGTTCAGGAGATTCCATTTTCAACCAATTCTGAATATTTAGCTTCTACCACTCAAATTTCATGACGAACAAAGCAGCAGAAACAATTGTTACATTTGGCGCGAGAACGTACTGCCAAGCCAATACCAAAGAGAAAGCACTGACATCTTTGAACTAGCTATTAAGCAAGTTTGCCAAATTTCTCTGCTCTGCTCTGTGTACTTTTTTAATTTTTAAAATAAATGTCGTACTCCCTCACTGCATGTTATTTTATTAATAAGTAAAAATAATGTTTTTTCTTCTATAACATGCTACATATTTCTTGTAGGAAAAGAATCAGGATTTCTTGGCTGTCCTGGTCATAGGCGTACCGAGGGGGGGGGGGGGGGTTGGGGGTTTGAACCCCCCCCCATTGATTAAAAAAAGGAAAACTGTATAATTTTTTTAAGTCTGCCCATAAATTACTTAATGCAAGTATAAAGCGTGGGAAGCTTAAAACTCGTTATTTTGCGTCTTAATTTATTTTTAAAATTTTCCGGGGGGACCCCCGGAAGCGAAAAACTCGTTATTTTGCATCTAAATTTTTTAAAATTTTCCGGGGGAGGACCCCCGGATGTTATAACCCCCCCCCCCCCATATGGTCGGCCTGGTTACGCCTATGGTCCTGGTATAATATCGCTGAGTCGTGTGCAGTGTGGGAATAAAAAAAATATATATATATAGCCTAAATTATAAACTGTGGATCCAGTGTCGCAGATTTATGGTACTGTATATTAAAGAATTTCAAGTCTAAATTAGAGTCTCAGCACCAAATTCCTAGCCCTTTCACACCTATCTTTTTCTAGCTTGTCACTGAAGCCTGTCAGTTCTTCCTCTGTTTTCTTTGGGAAAATAAGCATAACTAAACTAGTAATGAAATCTCCACTCGGAGGCCCTAAACTCTGTACACTGAGTGGACAAGATCATTCATCCATTCCTCCATCCAAATACATTTATGTAAACCATCAATGAAGTTTATTAATTTAACTGGTTACTTTTTAACTTTGAACCAGTTACGAACACATAATGGAATGTTAAGCACCTGTATATGGCAATTTGTTCTTTAATCATAATCTGAATTTAAACTTTTTTATGGATCTTTTTAAGGAGCCGATATAAAAATTGAAAAGCAGTAAATTTTCTCTAATAGAAGGCTAATTTTTCACAAAAGAGCCGGGCATGACAATTTTTAAAATAAGTAGATCTATAAAATTGATGTAAATTGTTACTCGTGGCTTTCATACCCAGTCCTGGATTTGTCAATAGGCTGAATAGGCTGCGGCCTAGGGGCAGCAGATTTCAGAGGGCACTTGCTTACTTTTACTTTATGACTAATTATTTCTTTTATTTCATTTTTCAATAAATAAATTTTTATTCACCTTTGGTATTTAAAAAATACATGGTTTCGTCATCATTTCCTAAGATTAAGTCTAAACCTAGTTATAATACAGAGCAGAAAATACTACAGGACAAAATATAAATTAATTATATATGTTGCAGCTGTGAAAAGAAACTAAAATTAAGCTAGCCTAGGAGATTTTCTGCACATACACTAAATAAAAGAAATATGCGAGAAACAAGGTAATTGAGGTAGAAATGAGATTGAATAGTCACATGGCAGTTTAGGACTATGCATCACAATCACAAGGCATACATAGAGACTAACAAGAGAAATTGGAGTAGAGAGAGAGAAGGAGTGATATCCTGTAACGGAGGAGAAATTAATCAAATTATAAATCTTTAAAGGAGGACTGAAAAAATTTGTTTACATTATAGAATGAGAAATCCTTTAATAGGGAGCTTACTTTGCGTTTAAATTTCTTAGGATCTATGTAACCTATACTTAACCTATACTTAACCTATACCTATACTTAACCTTACCTATGTAACCTATACTTAAATACTTAAAATTGTTTATTATCTAATAAAGGCCTACAAATGAGTGATTATGATAGGTGGTAACTTCTAGGAAGGTGGAAGAGGTGGTGCAAATAAAGTGGCCTATACTTATGAAAAGTATAAATCCGGCACTGGAAGACCTATAGGCATATAGGTGGGAGGACAATATTAGGATAGATTTAAGAGGAGTAGGATTTGAGAGGGATGGTTGGATGGAGTTACCACAAAATAGGGTTGAATTGCAGGTTCAGGTAAGCATGGCAATGAACCTTCGAGTTCCATAAATATTCCTTTAGCTTGTTTAGGAATTGTCTATTGACATTGAGTAAGTAAGTAAGTAGGCCTAAGTAAGTAAGTAAGTAAGTAAGTAATAAGAACAGTTCCCAACATCTGAAGCTAAATTCTGAAGAGCAACGTAATGTTTGAAAGCTGAGGAAGAAATTATGTGACCAAGAGTACAATATTTGGAAAACATTTATGATAATAGGTCAAATAATAAAAAAATAATAATAATTTTATTCACCATAAATTTCTAAATATTAGCTTCATCAAAAAGCTAAACTTAAACTTAATGGCTAACAATTACTTATAAAATAAATAAAATATTAAAATAAGCCTATCGTGTCCCATGTAGGGCAAAGGCCTCCTAAGAAGGGTTTAGCTCCTCTTATCTAGCACGGCGAGCTACTCCGCGCTAGTGAAGTTGTTCGTGATTTTGAGTGTCATGTACACTTGAACTTTAACTTATGACTAATTAAAATCTAATACAAGAGTGATTAACAATAGATTAAAATTACTATGTTAGGGTTATATCATACAACTTAGCAACTAAGGTAAGAAGTTAAACAGCAGTCTGTAGGAAGCCACAAAAAAATATAAATTACCTTAATTAAAGAGTTCCAAGTTAAAGAATTCATCAACGGTGTATGGCATATTACCTCATCATGAGTGTAGAATACTGTATTGCATTCTCAGAGTAGCCTGAAGCTAACTCATGGATTACCACCAAAAAAGGATTCACTTAAAATGGGTTCTATTGTGATTCCTATTGCAGCATTTCAGGGAGAAGCCATGAAACCCACTCTGTTACCACAATGAGACAGAAACCCTCCCACATGTCCTTGGCTTTTGGTCTAAAGGAGAGCTGCTATGTAATAAACGACACCACAAGGTAATGAGTAGTACTGATGATCTCAAAATGTTTGAAGAAGTCCCATGTGTCTCTTCTGTAGGAGCGAGGAGACAGCATTGCCATTAATCGCTAAGAAAAATCTTGGTTTTATTTTAGACCGGAAAAACTTGAAAAAATATGAGATGTGAATTTGGAAAAGAAAAGATATTATCAACCTTGCATGCTCTATTTATGAAAAGTGTAGCATTAAAAATAGGAAGTCATTGGATTTTATTTAGTGTTGGGAAGTTTTCTTGCGTTTTGGTTTAAATTTAGAGTGTATCACACTTAGTGCACATACACATAAATTATATGGGTCAGTATATGAGAAATAAATCAGTCTCCTAGTGGATAGTTGCCCTTTGTACAGTGCCAGTAGAATTACATATTTTATTATTTCCAGTGGCGTAGGAAGGGGGGTGCGGGGGGTGCGGACCGCCCCGGGTGCCATCACCCGGGGGGTGACAAAATAAAAATGTGTCATTGTAAGTAAAAAATCGCTCAAGGGAATTTAAAGAAAATAATAATATTATTTAAAACAACTAAATAAGCTTAACAACTTTCTACAAGTCAACATGAGTATCATCTTGTAGTTTTAAATTCAGTCAACAAAGGTAATAAAACGCGGCTGAACTGGCCGCTGTGTTGATACGAACAATAATATTATGTTAGGGGGAGGGGTGTTTATTTCTGTCGATGCTTGTCTCTGCAGTTTATTTTAAATGAGACTTCAACAATCAATGATATTTTATATCACTCAAGCCGCAACCAATTCTACTTGCTGCGGCAGTCATGACTTTGACGAAAATAAACTTCGAATGTGAGTTGACTCCTAAGTCTTCTTCAATCTTGATTTTGAACTGGGATGAGTGCATATTTAAGAATAGATTATTAATAATACAGTTCCGTAAAATAGTCACACTACTTGTTTATGAAATTTCTTAGGATCAACCTATAAAAAATTGATGTATAATTCACATAACTTCCTCTGCCCAAATAAAAGTTAGCCTGCCCTTAAAAATAAGAGAAAGTTGTCGCCAGTCTTCGTGTCACATCCCCAAATACAACATTTTGTTTTCGTACGATTTTCCGCTGTAAGATGCCGTATTGCAAAGAGCGCGTATTCAGAGTGGGTGGCTTATAACTGTGGGGCGGATTTCTATGACATATATGTCATATTTTTCTCATTTGCATTATTTCAGGTTTCCGACTAATTTAAACCCGTTTCCAAGCATCCTGGTGAAAATGGAATGGCTTTTATTGTGCATATAACTTCATATTATTTTAGGAAATTTTCAACTGTTGTAGCATAATTAGTATGAATATGCATATTTAGGTCATATTTTTGACATATTTGTGTGCATATTAAATAAATTTTGAAGTTTCATATCATATTTTGTAAATGTTGCATTAGAATGATACTTTTTGAGAATTTACAGATATTTTAAATAATTAACACTATATTTTAATAAGATGTACTGTAATGAAACTTTTTAAAAAATGACACAATGTGTAAGTGGTAAAGTCATATTTTAATGTTTTTAGGTCATAAATGCATGCATATATCCTATTTTTTAGGTCATAGAAATCCGCCCCCTACTTAGGCCTATAACTACCCTTTAGATAATTATTTCGAAAAAGTGTTTCAAATAAAAGTTTTAGCTCTTAGTATAACCAACCCACGTGCAAAATTTAAAGAAAATCGTTAGAGCTGTTTTCGAGAAAACTTTCTTTATGTAAAAATAAGGAAAACTTGTCTCCAATCTTCGGTTCACATCTTGAAAGGTATCTGACATAAATACAAAATTTTGTCCTTTTATCAAAATTCATCTTTCAAAATTCGAGATTTCTCTTGGAAAACAAAATATAAAAAAATAAAAAATAACTCAAAAATAAAAATTTGCACAATTTCTGGGGTGTATTTTGGCCTAGATGTTCGCTTTATTAACGGCAACACCCACAGTCTGTCGCTCACGAAAACAATGTATACCCAGTATATGTCTGTCTATAACGCACTTTAGATTAATAATAATAATATAATTTATTGTCGTTTAACAGTACAATGTACAATGTACAGCATAATGTACTTGATATGTATATCTTTTCTTAATCCTAACAAAATTGACTGAATTAGGTTAACTATTATGTCTTATATGCACCATTGGTAGCACTGGTTACAACATAGCAACAACATGGCGACAACATGGTAAGTCGAATCGCTTTATGGATGGTTGATTCATAATATATCATGATTGGGGGGGGGGGGGGGCGACAAGAAATTTTCCGCACCGGGTACCACCTAAGCTTGCTACGCCACTGATTATTTCTTTGTATTATGAAATTGACTAGTGCAAGTTGCTATGTTTTATTATAGTGACATATAATATGCATTTATAAAATTATATTCGACTGATTGGTAGGCTGAATCGTAATGTTTACCCATCTTTTGGGGTTTCTATTTTTTATAATACTAGCAGGTATCTGAGATTCTTTCAATTGCTAGATTTTTAAAATTCTTTATTTAACAGCAAAATAATTAAAATATTACACTTATTAACACGGACATAATTTTTATTTAAATTGCATGAATCAGAAAATTTATAACTGTGAATAAATAATTGTACATAGTAATTCGTTATTAAGAACGCCAGCATGGTCTTGTGGTTAGCGTCGCTGATTACAGATTCGTCGGCCCAGGTTCAGTCCCTGGTACATCAGATTTCTCTGAGATAGGGAGGTCTGGAACAGGGTGCACTCAGCCTCGTGATTCAAATTGAGGAGCTACTTAATAGAGAAGTAGCAGCTCCGATCTTGGATACCACCATAAACGGCCATGGGTGTCAGCATGTTGACCACATGCCCCCCAATCCGGCCATCTGCCTATGGTAGATGCTGCAGCGGTCGGGTAGTAGGCCTAGTCCCTTCAGGGATGTAGTGCCACGAGTTAATTAGTTATTAAAACGAATCATGTGCATCCTTAAGGGCATCTACAGATTCAAAACTAAATGATTCAAACAAACCATGGACTCATGAACCTTACCCCTTATAATCTGGCCCAAAAAACCCACACAGTGAATTTCATCCATATCAATCAATATGTTCCCATTGTATTTGTGATCCCCCTTCTGCCAACCTGTTAAAAATTTCACATTTCTGCATGGCTTTATGTTATAAACAAATGAATAAACCTGAGTGAGTCAACAGTCCAACTATATTAAACACTAGCAGATCCCCATGGCTTTGCCCATGATAATTAATTGGAAGGTAAAAAAGAGCAAAATAACTAAAACATTATATTTATTAACACTTGCATGTGAAACATTCATATACAAAATGATTAATCCAGCTTTGAAGTGAACTCCATGATTATAAAGCGCAGTATGGAAAAAAGGCCTCAGATTCGAGTTCCCTAGCCCAGAAATCCCCTGGATAGTGTCTATCATCCAAATCGAACTACATTTGCCTATTTAGGCTTACATTCATTACCCCTCTTCGGTCTATGTTGAAAATTTCAAATGACTGCATACCTCGACATTATAAACAAATGAATCGACCAGCATGGGCTTACAAAATTCAAACGATCATGATGCTTTTATTTCCAAGGTATGACAAAAATAGACAAAGCCAACTGCAACTGATATGACAACTGAAATGTATTACTGAGAACTGATGCTTCGGAAGCGCAAAAAATGCATGTTTTCTGTTCGTTTTCACTCATAACTAGTGAACGAAAGTGAAAATTAAAAATCCGGCTTAGAGGTGCATTTTCCCACCCATGCTTAAAATTTCAGATCTCTGCATTCAGTAGATTTCGCTGGGCATCATAGACAGACAGACAGACAGACAGACAGACAGACAAAGACTTCCTTTTATTATTATAGATTTCAGATCTCTGCATTCCCTAGATTTGGCGGGGATTGCACACAGACTAAACACTTCCTCTTATTATACCGGTATAGTTGTGACAGAGTCACTGAATGAAATGGAGTCTTAATAGCTCAAACAAATGCTACACTCACCTTCCTCATGGGGTCCGGCCATTGCATTGATCATACATTTGTGCCATACAGCTGACTTGGCTTGGAGTTGGACGGTAGTCAGGAACCTTTAAGCCTGGAAAGGGCAACTGAAATACTTGAAAAAAGAAAAAAAAAATTAGAGGTCAGTGGAGGAGGCTAAGGGGACCTGGACCTGCTAAGGGGACCTTCGGGGAGAATGGACCTGCCCTAATGTTAGAACAGACTATCTTCTGAACATTTCATATGTAAGGGGTCAGTACAGTAGGCATAGGTTGTCTCACTTCAATTGTTTAAAAAACTAGTTCTTGAATCCTGTCATATATATGGTAGTGTTCAACTATATTAGTTAACTTATACAAACCCTTTACTTCTGCTATATTCAATTACTTTTGGAGAACTTTCAATTTCATTTGGCAACCATCATCAGCAACTGGCTGTTAATTACCAACATTGCAGTAGTAAAGACTTTTGAGAGAAATGGGCACCATTGAGTGTACAGTGGAATGTCAGTTATCTGAACTAATTTGGACTCAGGATGGGTAGATTTTTCAATTTGTTTTGATTATCAAGGAACTAATTTCTTTTTTTTTATGCACCGTTTTTGAACTTCAATACTTTCAGTCATTAATCTTTTCAGAGCTGAATTTTTTATATTGCTTTAAGGAATCATCAGATCAAACTATCATTGGCTTCTAACTTTGACATCAATAAGGGAAATTTCAGTAAAATGTCTGTTTTCTGCTCTTGACAGCTGCAACATGTGGATAAAAATCTTCACATTTTACATTCAATCTTATAACTCTGCTTTAAGCACATCTTTGAGGTGATGCATTTTTATATCAGCAGTGGTGAAGAGGTTAAAACCAAATTTAACTACACTTAACATTTCCTCAGACAACACTGTTGCTTTGTTTTGAACTCCAATGCGAAATAATCAGCTTGGTGAAAAATTAAATAGACTATAATACCTTAACCTTATCAAAGTCATTAACTTATCAATAGCATCACCTCAAAAATGTGCTTAAAGCAGAGTTATAAGATTGAATGAGTAGTGCTTTATGTAAAATGTGAAAGTAGTAGCAGTAAAGTAACATGTGAAAGTTAATACCACTAGTAAGGGAGAAGCTTGTTTTGACAGAAGGCTATACAGCGTTAACCAGATATCAAGACTGAAAACCACATAGGAATTTTTAATCCAACATCAGACAAGTTCCTACACTCTCATTCAATGAGCAACAATTCTCCACTCTTTTCCCCTCTCCACCCATGTATCCTTTTCTGCAATAAATGTAAATAAATAAAAAGATGAAGTGGAATTAACGTTTCAGATAACTGGTTTTCAAATTACTGTATTGACATTCTACTGTAATCTGAAATTTGTTTGTTCATGTAGAATGTTTGTGTTTTTGTTTATGGTGTGTCTCATTATTACTATAATTATGTTTATATCTGAATATTTTTATCTTAATTGTATGTACTTCATTATGTAAACATCAGTAGTCTACTCTGAAATTATACTGTTGAGTGGACTAAATATACCACGTCCAGGAATTTTATTGTAGGCCTATATATTATATACATATTTGATGTAAATTTTATATTTTTTGTTGTTGCTACATTTTCTTTCAATGTGTCCATTTTCTTTTTAATAAAAATACATATATCTATATAAAAAAATAAATTTCATATTTTTCTAAAGCATGGAGGGTGTATCCTTTGGGACTAATGTTTAGAATTTTCATGTCTGTGTCAGTCTGGGTGGCACAGTCAGTACTGTGCTGGCTTTCTGTGCCCAAGATTGTGTGTTTGATCCTAGCCCAGGTCGATGGCATTTATGTGTGCATAAATGTGACAGGCCCATGTCTGTAGATTTACAAGAATGTAAAAGAACTTTTGCAGGACAAAATTCTGGCACACTGGTAATGGGCAAAGGCATAAGATGCAGTATATCCCCACTGATAAATAAGTAAGAAACCCAATGTAACTTTCATGTCTGTATTGATATCTGTGTACTTGTGTCTTATATAGGCTGACCATAATATTTTGAGCTGAAAAGGGGACAATTCAAGCAAGCCTGATTAACAGCCCAAAAATTCTATATTATTTTTTTATATTCTATATTAATATTTTTAATTAATTTGTTATGAAACTAATGCATTTTAAGAACAGGAGAGAACAGGCCTATAGATTGTATAAGCATAATACTTAATACATATTAAAATCTCAGTCCAAAGTTGCAAATGAAATTTTACCAGAATATAGAGTGGGAGAATACATTTTTAAAATTCTTGAAAATTTCATAAAATCAGAATATTGGATATACAATGGGAATGATGTATCAGTGTCTACACTGATAGGTTACTTCAACGACATGCCACAAAAGCATTGTCTCTATTCGCAAAACGAATGCTAAAATAACATGACAGCATTGCACCACACACCGAAAAAGCTTAGTCACTAAAAGAAACTCCTGTTTTACATGAAACTGAATATTGCTGTAAAAGTGGTGAGTTTAATCTAGTAGAGTACCTTTTAAAAAAATGTGGAACAAGACAAGTTCTACACACTCAACTCTTTTTCACATTGAGGTGTGATGGCCATCATGAGGATGTGTAGTGATTTGCTTTTTTATACTGAAAAATGAAGTAGGCTAATTTTAGAGATTTTTTAAACAAATTTAATGAGCTTAATCTTCAACTCAAAGGTTTTGTCAAGAATATTTTATAAGCGCAGGCACAAAGTGAAATGGTTTAATAAGGAAATTGTATATTGCATTAATAATGTTCATAATAGTAGTTACTGATGAAGTTTTTGAGTAATAAAATGCCACCTGCAAACTCTAAGGATACAATTTTTATAATACTTTCCAGAAAATGATGGATACGATAAAACCCATGACTCATCTCAAACCCTTTTCCTACCACCACCGCCCACCACCGCCATCACCAACCTTGTACTGTTTGTTCATAAATTCAAAATTCACAAATTGATCAATTCTCAAATTTTAAAGGAAGATCAGAGAAATAAACAGTAGCTACTGTTTATTTCTCTGATCTTCCTTTAAAATTTGAGAATTGATCAATTTGTGAATTTTGAATTTATGAACAAACAGTACAAGGAACTTATTGAAACTGCCATTTTGTACCTACTTCCATTCTCAACTTATTTCTCTGAATTTACATAAATCAAAACCAAAAACAGAAATTGCTGAAATCTAGAATAAAGCTCTGACCCTTGAAAACACAAAGATTCAGCCAAGAATCGAGGAGCTGGTACACAGAAACATGTTCAACATGCCATGAGGTTATAATCACATTAATTAATAAAAATTTAAGAATTTTTTTGTTTTAATATACACAACCATGTTCATTTATTAGTTTAAAAGTGTCAATTTAATTTTATATATTACTTTGGACTTGATTTATTTTAGATATAATAATTATATATCGCTTTAATTATACTCAGACTTCTTCATGGGTACACAGCCCAGTTGAGTGAGAAAATATCGTATTTCTAGGAATACAGAGTGAAAAAAGTTGAATACGCCTACCTCTGCCTTAGACCAGTTGCTTTCATTACAGCTTCAAAGGTTGGTCTGCCTTTATTTTGAGATTTTCTCCTACCTCTTTGACTACCACACCCTCTGAGTAAGAAGTCACAACTTTGGAATTGATTTTCTCTCTGATCCCTCCACATCTAGATCTTGAATGGATATCTAGCTATGTTACCAATGGCTTATACATCAGGGTCCTGGAACTCAGAAGGTGAAGGCCATGAATATTCAAGGGAGGGAATGTAACATAATAATAAAACATAATAAACTAACAAATCAATAAAAGGAAATCTCTTACAAGAAGGATTCATGTATCAAGGATTAAAACAAACAAATATCAATTTTCTTCTTCAACTTTATTTTTAATTCTGTTATAAAGTTCTTGTCCCTTCTGGGTTGCTGAACAAATTCTCTTCGTCAAATGACTTTTAGCTGTTTTAACTTGATGCCAATATAAACACCACCTATAAATATTTAATAAGAATAATAATAGCAATAATAATGATGATAGTAATAAAATCCATTCACATATCCTTAAAAATTATATTAAATATGTCATCATTACTTGCATTACAAGTTCAAATACAATTTTCATTATTGTATTTGCCATTCTTTTAAATACAGGCTAAAAGCAAGAAATGATGTTCAGCAGCCGCAAGAATTTTTCATCAATTGAATAAATGAAACAGACACGCTCGGCCTGTATCTAGCTGGGGACAACCCTGAGATACAGGCCTCACGCCCCGGACCAAGAGAGGCCCAGCCCTCCGGATGTAATCATGGATATATAAATTATGCTATGGTTATGATGACTATCTAGGTGAGACTTCTTACTAATGATTCAGCTTTTTTTATATATTTATATATTATATAATAAGTTTCTTTAACAGACTAAGAAAGAAAATAACAGGAAGCCAGAGCTTTTTAGATCAACTACAGGATGACCAGTACATGAACTGGAATCGTTAGCACATGGTAGAGGATAAAACCTTCAGCACCTACCACAAAATTTGTGTTAACATTCTGTACATCTTATTGTACACTGCTTAAAGCAGTATTATTAGAACAACATACCAGTAAAATTATTATCCTTTGAACTTTTAGTTGATATTCCATATATAGTTCCGACTTGACCATGCACTTAACATTCATATATTAAAATTTGTCTCTTTAAATTTGGTAATCTTCAGCTTTCATATCTCTTCCGCTTAGGTATGGCACGGCCAAGAAAGGACATGAGAGTGAACTTTTCCTACAATTTTTATTCAGGCCTTCATGCAAATGCTGAGCACTTTACCTGGTGCTTTCCATCAACTCTCAGTTTCCCATGTATGGTCACCCCGTCTTTAAAAGTTAAAATGAAAAACCTAACGCTGAGACTACAGTATATTCAATAGTAATGAATATCGCTCCTTTATCAATCTGATGACTGTACTGGTTGTCATGCAGCACTGATGGTTTAACGATGCAGTCTGCTTAAACATAAGATTATTACCATTAACTAATGAAATTGGCATGCAACAGAGGTTTGTTTTATTAAATATGGCTTGCTCATATAATTAAGCTCACATCTCTTTTTAAAATATTTCATTTCTCGTTTAAAACCTCTTTTTTGGCCTCTTGATTTATTTTTTATTTTTATTTTAATTATATTCAAACTAAAAAAAATGAAAAGTGTGCCCCCTGGCAAACAGAGGTCAAAGCTCAACACACTGATATGCTAAATTAGCTGCTGCCGGTCTCACACTTTTTGGTTATCTGATAGCAGAGTTCACCACAAGCACAACCTAACCTCGCAACTAGCATGGCACTTTTTATTTATATATTATTTTTTTTGTGTTATTATATATTTGATCGCAATGAACAAATCATTAATATAATATGTTTTAATACTGCTTCATGAATGGCCACACTAAAATTGCAACATCATAATCATCTTCATTGTAATTGGTCACACTTCATTCCCAATCATATCTGCAGCTTGGCATCTGGTACTATTATATTAAGAATAAAGATGAAACTTAACTTTACTCATTGTACATTATATTTATATTAAAATGTAATCAATACTAATTGCATCATAACTTCAAACCTAAGGTTGTTTAAAATATGGGTCATATGAGCAGGACCCTTTGATATAAATGTATGACTAGAAGTATCTGAAAAATGTTTCACATATTTCACAGTGATCTTGAAAGACTATCTTAAACAAACAAAAGAGAAGAAAAATCTGCACTTATCATAGTCATATAAATGTGCTGCAGATTTTAAATAACCACATATCAACATATAATCATAATATGATTTTTTAAGAATGAATGTTTTATCAATAAATAATATCTCCTTATAGGAGATAATGTTTGAGGTAACAGTATAGGACTAGAAAAATGATAAATAGTTAATGTCACTATCATAATAATATTAAATACCTTAAGAACAAAATTGCCTGCCTATGCCAATTTTCTTTTATCAGAACTGTTAATGGACTGATACCAATTCCCCATTGCATTGCCAGATTCTTGTTTCATAAATGAATATTTGTGACCCTTCATTCAGGTCCTTATTATTTAATAATATATTTTTAAAAATATCCATTGCTAAAAAAAAACTTTGCAAAACATTGCAGCCTAGATTTGCTAAGAGATGAAAACTGTTTCCACATAATAGCATTTTGAAGTGTACAATATTCAACTTTCAGGACAAATTTTTTCCATCCGTATTTGCTACTTAACTTTCCATTTTGCAAATCCCAAAAAAACCAAGTGCTTGGTCCCAAATTGAATCAAATTATCATTTAAAATCTTGTGCCCCTTAAGCTGCACTCTTCTGCTTTGCCGTTGACAGCATATTCACCTCTTAGCAAATGGTTTACAAATTGAGGGCACGATTCCCATCTGTGCACCCTTTCTATCCTCCCCTTCTTACAGTTGGAGGCAAGAACAAATCAAAATATATATATACTGTATATATATTATACATATTTATATTTATATATTATCATAATGGTTATAAATCGCAATAAAGAAGGAACAGGCTATTCTGCCGAGCTTGTTTTTATTTAGTCCATGCTGATGCTGTTGCTGCTACTACCAATCAGAGTGAACTCGGAGGAGCGTTCCAGTCAGTTTCAGTCAGATAGACAGACGAGTCTCGTTGCAACACAGTTTTTAAGTTGAGACTTCAGTCTTCGGGTGTGCTCTCCCGCACTCATGTCCAGTTTTGTATTTTTTTGTATTTTTTAATTATTTTATGATTAAGAGCTTAATTTAGCTACGTTGTGATTGATACACAAGATGAAGTGGGTCCATACAAATGGTATATATATATTATATATACTATTAGAATTATAATACTATACATAGCATGGATGGCAAATACTGAGTTAAAACTCTTTGAGAAACCCAAGATTTGAATTTAACTAATGAGCATTTAAATTAAACTTGGGTAAATCTACCTTTTTCAACTGATAAAACTATACAGAAACAATGGCTCTGAGAATATAAACTATAGGAAGCAGACTGCCTCATTTAAATGTGGCAATCATACCAATAGCCCCACTATATGTACATAGTGGATTATAATTTACTTTCAGCAGAAAAAAAAGTTATGATATACATGTATAATTAAAAAATCCACAGAAACTCTGTGGCTCCCCCTGTTGGATCGGCACATATTTCACTAACGTAGCATTTGAAAAGTGATCACTAGATTTTCTTTGATTCGTGAAAAATCTATTAAGAGAGTACACCTTTTTTTTGGTTCCACAGAAAAACATTTACACAAATAATTGAAAAAACATACCCTGTATCCAAGAATCACTTCATAGCAGTGGGGGGTTTTTTATTTTCTCATCGACAGACAAGTGGAAAAATGTTCTTGCATTCCCTTGTACTTTCTTGTCCTTTTTTTAAAAAAAGTCTTTCCTCACCCCCATACAAGTTCGCACTGGTCAGATTATCATTTGCAGATCCATAGGTTATGTTGGTTTCTCATATTGAAGTCATGTGCACTGAGGTCTACACGAAAGGCAGCGCAATAATTGAACTGTTGGAAATAGTGAGAGCACAATGTGTTAAGTGTGTTTGTGTGAATATGTCTGCTTCTGTGTTTGTATATTCTGTGTATATGATGATGTATGTATGTGTGTGTGTGTGAGTGTGTGTGCGTGTTATAAAGTATATAGAAATAAATAACTGAACACTCACTAGAGTTAAAACAAAATTTTTCCTCTCTCAAATAAGAAAAGAAAACTAAGACCTCTGCCAAGACCATTGGATATCATCACTGAGTTTCCAGCTTTATCATTATATCCTTCATAGCATTGTATGCTTTGAGGAAGTATGAACAATCCTTTACACCAACGTACAATAAATGACTAAAGTACAGTTTCTGCTATATAGACTATTGCGAATCTAACAAATCAAATTTCACTATCCACATATTGGCACCAATTGATAATGGCAATAGATTACTATTACAACAAAAATAAATATGTATAAAAATGAAAGTCACATAGATAGGTACTCAATTGATAGATAATTTTATACAGCACATATTATCAAAATATAATTCAATGTATTTGTAGCAGGTTGTAGCAAAAGGCTTAGTAAGCTGTCGTTAATAAGTGATAATAACCATGTTAATTCTTTTTTTTTTATCTTTGAACCTCTCTAGTTCTGTTAAACCTCCAAGTGAGGTAATAAATAAATAAAGCAATTAGAATTGATAAAAAATAAATCACACCTAAATTACAAATAACTACTTCTTATAACACATTTAACTATCTACCTTCTGCAAGCAGCACCACAGTGTCACTGCACTAGAAATTAGACTAGGAAATAAAATACACTTTGCCCTTGCAAATTATGCTAAATGCCTTCCATTGCACATATCCGACAAATTATAGCAGATCGTTAAGAAATTCAAGTAGAATACTGAAATATTAATGAAACACACGTTCATTAAACTGTATATTTTCAAGTTAAGTAAATAATTATTTTTTTATACTTTGAAAGGGAATGTTTTAGAGTTATTAGAAAAATAATCGGAATGCATTAGTTCATGAAAGAAGAAAGCAATATTCCAAACTTGTAATTAAAACAATTGGAATTAAAGAGAGAACAAAAGAAGATTATTATGCATTAATCTAACTTGCTTTAAATATATCGATTGCACTAAGCTGCAAAGCTTTTTAAACAAACGTTAAAGTATGTAAATATTAAGTTATTTTTAAAGTTGCAACAAGAGAAAAATTAAGGAAAAATGTGTCATTTGTGTTTATGTTCATATTGCACACATACATATCTACAACTTTCACTGTTCTTCCTATGCGCGTACTGGCTGACAATGCTACAGACTTTACTACAAAACTCCTCTTCTCCAATTCCCCTGGGGTTTTACTTCTTAATAAGTTAAATATATTACTACTTTTCCTACAAATCTACAGTATTTCTGATTCTCTTTGTCTACCCACTACCATTCTCTGTTGAAGAGCTTTTTATTTTTGACTAGATAATATAAACAGCTTTTAAATATGAAGCAGCATAAGGTTCATATGGCAGAGACAAATATCAGGTAACAGGAACTTGCTAGTCTGTATTACAAGCAGTGACATCTGGGAGTAAGTAGGTATTGCGTAGGCCTTTTGCTATGTGAGTGAGTTTGTCTGAGCATAAGAGTCAAGCAGAAAAATCAAGAAATGCAGGATATAAGAAAAATTGCATTGATTCTGAATGCTAAACTCTGTGGAGTATCCTGCTATCTGTGTCTTTGTCTCTGCAAGCAGAACTAAGAAACTTAAGAATTTTAAAATTATCAAGTCCCATATGCATCATGTTAATAGCTGCTTTTTTCTACTATGAGACCCAATCCTGATGAATGTTAACATAACAAAGACAATCAGTCTTTGATTAAATAGACCTCACATTGCGTTTTTTATGTTAAAAATAAATTACCCTTCAGGAATATATTATTAAATAATTATTATGAAACATGAATAAATATTTAATGAAAGGATAAAGTAGAAAAACCCCTCCTATTATCTTTGGCTTTCTGGGAGTTGCTATGATTATTAGATGCTAAATGTACTTTATCCCTTGTATGCTCGCATAATCTACAAACTACATATGTATGTTTTCATGTTTATGTATGAATAATTTGGTACTTTGGTTATTAATTAATATTTGCTAAAATTGTAGTAGAAATATTACATTATTAATTATTTTGTATCATTCTCATTATAAATATTAGGTATTGTTACACTGTTTCATCTTATAGGTTATTAATTACATATAAGGGGGGAGGTTAAAAATCGCAGTGAATACTTGTGCAACTTGGCAACGATATCAATAGTGGTTTGCCAATTGGCTGTTGGCCTCTATAAAAGCCCAAGTTTCATCCCTAACTGAAGTAACAAGTGTCTATATAAACCAACAAGCTAGGAGGACATTTGCCAGGCGATGCAGGGTACTCAGTAGCAAATAATGGAAACAGACACTGATGAGTCAAGAGTGTCAACAATGTAATAAACATCCACATATTTTTAGCAATAAAAATAAATCCTACATATACAATTGTCTTATTATCAACATTTTCTTCTGTTTCTTAATTTGTCTAGGTACTGTTAAAATTCCAAGACTACTGACCAGTACACCAAAATAACACCGAGTTAGTTACAATACTTTTTTTATTTATTCTTTTTTTTAACCCACAACAAACCACCTGTTTACGTTACGAACAAACAAGAAGACAAAAACGGTCTGTACAGCTTTATATATCATATTTACTTCCTTTCTTTTAAATTTAGTAGTTAGATCACAGCCCATTTGGAATTTTTCAAGTGGTAAATGCTACAATCTCTGCCACATGTGTACATGTATACAGAGATGAAATATGCACCCATATCGCCCAATCTCACCCCTTGTCCATCCCTTCTTGTCACTTGCGGTTTTCTTGTGTGAGACCAACAGCCAATGTAACCATTGTTATTCATCCATGCTCATTTCCTTATAGTACTAAGCAAAAATGGGTTAAGTCACTCACCTTCTCTTGCAGGTAGTTATCTTGAAATATTATTATAATAAATACTTAAGTTATATTAATAATTGTATATAATAATATGATAAGAATATGAAGCTTTCTTTAAAATCTATTCACTAAGCTAAGATTTTGTTATCTAGATGACTAATTTGTTCAGTGGGCCGGAGGACTAAATTCTCCTGGCACACATTGCTAATACTTGTCAGGAAGTATATGGAGAATTGATGTGCTGCCCCATTCTTGACACTGGGAATATATTCCCAGCCATCATTAAAGGAAAATTTTAGTTGTCTGGTAGCAGAGTATATATTATAATGTAGAAGAAAGTTACGGTAACTATTGTAGTAGCTGCAGAAGCTGTAAGTAGCGGTCAGTAAAGTCTCCTGACGTCAGCTTTCGGGAGGTTTGAGATTCCGCATCGTGTCACTGCTACTGCTGCTTCTACAGTCATGAATCAGGGGAAGAATGGCGCCAGACATCTTGCAGGACTCACGATGAATGACGAAGTCATCAGAAGGAAGATTGACAGCCCTGGATATACTCTGTTGCTGGTACCGATGTTTACTATATGATGTTTCTTGAATGGTCTCTAGTCTTGCACCAGACAAGGCTAGCTGAAAAATCTGTGTTCATTCATTTAATTAGTATTTTTATCATGTTAACTATATGTTGGATAAAGAGGATAAGGATTTGGTAATAGTTTGGTTAGATAGAAATATTAATTCAACTATAAGGCCCAAAAGGTTTGAATACCTGGATACCTTACAATTAATCCTTTAACTTCAGAGGAAGAAATTAAAATAAACATGAACACGTTACAAAGAAGACAAAACATTTTATCCAGTTGAAGCTTATGAAGATTATAGCCACTATACGAAAATATGGTACTAAAATGAATGAAAGTCAGATTCCACGATTAAGCATGTCTTACTAAGGAACTAAAATTAATTATGATGGCTTCGGGTTATCAGCTATGTTAACATCATGTAGCTCAAGCTTTTGGCCATCATAATTCCATGGCCTTCATCACCTTCCTGACATGGTTATGATGGTCGAAAGTTTGAACTTCATAATATTAACCCGTCTGATAAGATGAGAAGCTATCATAAATAATCAGTGCCATGAAAGCTTTGAATGTTATAACTAAAAAAATGTACTGAATAATGCTAAGAATTTCAAATAAAAAAAAATTCTCAGGCTACTATGGTATCACTACTAAATAACAGTCAACAGCTAAGAAACATTTGAAAATATTCTAGTAAATAATGACAGCCTAAATGATAGTAGAAGTGATATCTCTGTTCATTTAACTGGTTATAAGTTAAAAAACACTACGTTGTTAATTCATATCCATCTGAAAACCCTAGCTGAGAAGAATGGACTAATAAAAGATGTTAAATTTGCACCGAGGCCTAACATAAATATCTCAGTTTTTTCATTTAAAAAAATCTCTTCCAGTATTCTCTTTTTCATAGACTTCCAATATAAAATTACATTTAAAGGCCATTTCTTATCAAATTTAGCCAGGCATTCCCTGATCAATATTTTTACAATAGAGAACAGTACAGAACTGAAAAATTCTATTGCTACAATTTTCATTTTTCTTTGTCTTGTGCTGGCATTGGCTAATTTATGATTTCTAAATAAATTAATGATGAGTACTGGCATAGGCGTAACCAGGCCGGCCGTATGGGGGGAGGTTATAACATCTGTGGGGTATGGAATACCCCCAGGGAGAGGGGGGGTCCGGGGGTCCTCCCCCGGAAAATTTTAAAAACTAAGATGCAAAATAACGAGTTTTAAGCTTCTGGGGGTCCTCCCCCGGAAAATTTTAAAAATTAAGACGCAAAATAACGAGTTTTAAGCTTCCCACGCTTTATACTTGTATTAAGTAATTTATGGGCCGACTTAAAAAAATTATACAATTTTCCTTTTTTTAATCAATGGGGGGGGGGGGGGGTTCAAACCCCCAAAACCCTCCCCTCGGTACGCCTATGAGTACTGGTTAAAAAGAGGAATGAATTATGTACTGGAACATGACCAATTGCTGTAATTCACGTTATGGAGTTCATATGTGAATGAGCATTTTTGATATGTTGATATCCTGCACAGGTTGGAAGAGAACTGAGCACTGAAAACTTATGGACCAATTCCAAGTAATTAATAGAACATGATGGTTTAGTTTATATTAGATGGTTTTAAATCTTAATTGTGTTTGAGGTATAAGTTTGAGGTCTACATTATGTTTTTGTAGGAAGCAATTATTGTTTATGGAAATTATACACAATTCAAATCTCAGAAAGCTATTTCACTGGTCTTATTCTAAGAGACTCATCCAGCAGGTAAGTTACAATCATGTCCAGAGATGGCAGGACTAGTCGGACACATATGCGTATGCATAGCAGTAGAGAGGGGATATGTGGGAATGCTACAGTGCAGTTTCAGTCTTGTGACGCCATAAGTTGAACAGAGTAAAAGAAAATGGCAGCACTGATATTGTCTCTCATAATTCATAATATTAGTTGGGGAAATTTTGTTAACAGCATATCAAATGCATTTTGCTTCCTTGCAGCTTGAGATCACATGGTCTATACTTGCCAGAGAAGTCGACAATTACATGGTTCCAATCCACATGAATTCAAGCTATATTGCAAACTGGTGCTGTAGAGATACGGTTTCAGTGATTTAGCTTGAGGCTAAATTTAATAGGAAATGGCCGTGGGAATTCATGTATTCATGTATATGTAATTACTAATTACAAGTTCATGTAAAAACCTTATGAATATAAAGTTATTCTAAAAACTGAAATAAAAGGATTACAGTCTTCAACCAATGGTTAAATATAGCTTAATAATGTAACGATGAAAAGGAAGAAGACATCACTGTATATCTATTCCATTTAGAATATGTATTTACACCAAAGACAACAATAAAATGACAATTTTAAGCCACAAGCTGCAGTACCGAAGCATTCCACAGACAGCTGAAATTTAGCCACAGTATTAACACCCATTTCTACACATTAGGAGTTGGCTTTTGCATTCCACCTTCAAGTGCCATAGTTAATTTAGGCCTACCATAGTTAATTTTTAATAGTGTGTTATAATGAATGCTACTAGTCATAAAAAATATTATTCAATAGAATTAATCTTTCAGCAGATTAAGCTAATAAACCATTTTTTTTTGGCACTTGAAAAGTCTCTCAAGCATTGAAAAAGATAAATATTTTATAACATGTTTCCAACAGAAGTTCATACAAATTATGTTAATTTATAATTTGAAAAATTTAAATTTGTAGGAAAACCAATTTTAGACTAAATTTATGGATACATGTGGAGCAGTTTTAGCCATGCCATTCCAATTACTACCAAGTATACAAAGTTATCAGCTTATGAATGATAACCTACACACTGTTAATATACATATGTACACCTGGCTACCCGAAAGGTAGCAGGTTCAATTCCTGATGAGGACGGAGTTTTCAATTTGCCTAATCCTTCTGGTGGCACTATGGCCCTGGGGTCGACTCAGCCTCTAACAGAAGTGAGTACCAGGAGCGATCCTGGGGGTAAAGGCGGCCGGTGTGTAAGGCTGACAACCTTACCACCTTCAAGTGCTGAATGTCCAAAATCTGGGAGCCTCAACCTCCTGGAACCCTCTGGGTCTCCATGGCCTGTATAGGGATCACTTTACTTTACTTTACACCTGGCTGCAAAAAAGAATGAGCAGACTCTTGTTCAGTAGAAAGTTATTTAAGTTCTATGGCACGGTTCACAAGATGTGTAAACGAACCCAGTCATTGCTGTGATGACTGTTTGTTCGCTGGAAGTTGACTGTGTATTAAATTGAATGTAGTGTGTCTGGTGAATGTCGCCATGTGAATCAATCTTCGCTAAACTTATGACCAAAACTTGTAATTGAAAATCTATCATTAGGATCGGCTGGAACTTGGAACTTAAAGCCTGTATTGCTCACGTGTTGAATGCTAATAGCCTATAACTTAAAGACCAGCATAATGCATGGCTATAGGATTCGTATTGGCTTCAGTGGAATTTATGTTTCTCACTCAACTGTATACTTATTTAATTCATTGTTAGTGTATCCAGATTTGACTTTATTCGGTGTAATAACAAATATTAGACTCTTAAACAGAATACAGACATTTTTAATGGTTTAGTTATGCGTTATCTTGTGTATGTAGGCAATGACGAGAAAGCATGCACAGTATTTTGAATCTGGAATTTGTAACTATTAGGATGCTCATTCTTTTATTATTTATAAAAAAAAATAAAAAAAAGTGTGCCTGCTGCAGGGTTACATACTTTTTTTAATGAAAATAATTTAGAATAAATATTATCACTGCTTCATGTTATTTTATCCTGAGGAATATAGGAGTATTTAAAAAATACTGATAATTATCAGTAAGAGGAATATTGTCAGTAGTTATTTAAATATAATTTTGTTTACAGAACATTACTTTTGGAATTATTAAAGGTAAAATTCACAATAGGTTATAATTGAAACTCGGTAGGGGAATTCAGAATGCAATGCCACTTCCTTCACCACAACACAATTTCCAAGTGAAAACTAAGTTTCTGCAGCCAGCACGATCCAGTAGGACAGTATTGTTGGTGCAGTTCAAACACGTGTTTATAGTAAGCTAGTGTCTTCAAACACCATCACCACTAGATAAAAGTGTTATGCTAAGTTTTATACACACTCATGGATAGGGAACAATGTTAGGAAGGTATGAGAGGAAATTTTTATTTTTTGAGGTCACTTAGAGGCAAGAGTTAAGCCAGCAATGATGTCAGGTTAAACATATTCTTCTAATTGTATTGGTTCATAGTTTATGACAATATAGGTTCCTGGGAATAAAATTTAGTATTTTTCTTGACTACACTAAAAAGAGTGCTTTCAATGTACAATAACATCCATATGAATGAACAGTGTTAACATCTTTCATTCTATAGTTGTTAAAAGTTATTCCTATTGTGTAAATATATTCACAATAAGTTTAATTTTGCTTCATTAAGAATGAAGGCCTGTTAACATTATTAAAGTGCTTTGTCAAAATACTAAGTTTAAAGATCCAGAACCTAGAAATTGACTAATTTAAATAAATTATAATATTTTTAAATGATTTTCTCCCTTCAAAGTATCTACTTCATTGTACATAAATGACATAACTGTTTAAATTATTCTTTTATTATCCTGACAGAAATTTTCATAAAAAGAAATTGATTGGTTCTAAAATAAGTCAACTTAATCTGAAAAACTCTTTAAGTGTGATCCCTCCCCATGAAACTGAACAAGTATCTATGCAACTACTAGGATGACATGTCACCTTTTACAGCCTAGACTGTTCTTTATGGATGGATACAAGGATATTCCTGTCAATCCAGCACCCTAAATCAAATTAGTTCTTGAAGTGAAGGATTTTTTTTTATATAAAACAAATTTAAATAATTAATTTAAACATGTAATTAAATGTTTTAATTATAGAGACCATTGTGCCCTACAGTAATTTATCATTTTATTAAGTGCCAGAATGGTACTTTCTGAGATCGTGTGGTGGATGGAAAAATGTCTGTCTGTGTGTCAGTTCATATGATAAGTCGAATATGCTTTATCAGATTTTCATGAACCTTGGTAAATGGATTTATAACGTACGTGGGAAGAAGCCTATCGATTTTTGATAGGTACATTAACTCTATTTGGCACTTTGTTATATCAATTTACCTGATTTTATTTAATATTCAATTCATGCCAAAAAATCAGGTATCCTACCTATTAGCAATTCCAATATCAAGAAAATGATATAAAACAAGTTATTTTGATAAAAAATTATATTCTAATTCCATAATACCACAAAAACAGTCATTGCTGGCTTATGCATATAGCGTTACGGAAACAAAATACTGCCAAAACTATGTGAAACATCAGCACTTCTAACATGAGCCCTTCTCTTAATATGAAAACTGCAAAAATAAACAACCACAATTAATTTAGAGGCAACAATTACACAGTTATAAGAAACAAATTACACCAACACCCATTACATCAAAATATTGCGACCCAACTAAGCACTAACAAGTTACCAGTGTCTCTGATGCTCACAAACAGAACTGAAAAAGAAAATAAAAGGTAAAAAGACAACAACGATGAAAATTACTAGAGGGGAATAGTGCTACTACCATCACAGCAAACTGCAACATGTCTTTTTAAGTACCTCAGCAATTTTCCCTAGTTTAGCCTACATAGGACTGGAAAAGTCTTAATTAATGTTTATAACATTTTTAATGCGATAAATATTTAATTATTTTCTTCTCTGCACAAAGATCTTATAATTTTTGTGTTATGGGTAAAAATGTAAAATAACTTAGTTATTTACCAGCTTGCTGCATAAACAGTTAAGCCCATATTTCAATATAGGTCTACTCTACATAATAATGTATAGTTAAACTACTTCAGCTAACTTGCCTAGCTCTCGTTTAGAAAACAATGAATCAAACTGAATTCATATTAGTCACAGAGCAAATCTCAAAATTATTTTCCAATAAATCATAACTAACTGGCAAGAAAAATATTCCAAATTTTTTAGACTTCTAATCAACATACTTCAAAAATTATATAGGTAATTAATACAGGGACCGGCAGAATAACCTGACGATTTTGAAAAGCATTTAAAAATAATAAACATCAATGTAATGCAAAGTTTAATGATCACATTTGTTAGAGCAATAATTGCCATTTACAGTTCTTCCATTAGTTTTGGTTTGAATTGAAAATTGTGTCCGATAAATGACGACCACCATTTTGTAGACATTTATGTAGCGTTGCCTTGAAGTTTTCCGTCGCTCTCATGAACATGTCCAGTATTGCCGCTATTTCGTTCTGAATTGGTTAGACGTGGAATTAATGCTCCAAACATTTGGTTTCAACAAGATGGTGCTACTGCGCGCACAGCAAAACACTCAATGGGCATGGTCCAGGGTCCGGGAAATGTTTCCTCGATTTGTTCTGTCAAGAAATGGTAATCTCCCCTGGCCTGCTCACTCCCCGGATCTGACGATGTGTGATTATTTCCTCTGGGGCTATCTCAAGTCAAAAGTGTATGTTGGAAGACCTCATAAACTGGATGATTTTAAGTTACCTATTCACAACGAATAGCGGCAATAACGTACGACATGCTCATGAGAGGGACGGAAAACTTCAAGGCAATGCAACATGAATGTCCATAAAATGGTGGTCGTCATTTATCGGACACAATTTTCATTTCAAACAAAAACTAATGGAAGAACTGTAAATGACAATTATTGCTCTAACAAATGTGATCATTAAACTTTGCATTACAGTGATTTTTATTATCTTTATATGCATTTCAAAATCGTCAGATTATTCTGCCGGTCCCTGACAAAACTTCCCACATCATAAAAATGTATCTGCGATATGAAGTTAAGAACTGAATGTTATTCTAACACATAATTTGCATTGAATCTACCCGCAGGTCAAATTTAAATGCACCATAAAATGAACTACGATTTAAACTGATGTTATTCTGTTACCACATTCTACAGGCAGTTGATGAATAAACTTATTGCACTTTAAGAAAACCTGTTGCAGCTATTTCATGTGCCACACATTGGATGGTACTAAGCCCCTTATATGAAAATGATGGAGATAGAAGTTTCTAAATAAACCAAATTCATTGCCTATAGTAAAAAAATAAAATAGCAGTTATAACTTATAACTTATTAGTTATAAGTATTAGTTAAAGTATTAACCAAATATTATAATCAATTAATTACCTGGTACCTGATGAAATTATAACTTTAAACAGGTGTTCATTATGAATTTTAAAATGTCACATGAACTTTAATGTTTAGGACTACATAAAACGTTACAGATGCACTTTAATCATAATTAAGGTAATTTAAAATCACAAATGAGCTTTTTCATGTTATAAACAGGAAAGGTTGTTTATTGAGCAATTCCGGGAGTAGGCCTAAAGGCAGCTGATGCACAAGACTGACCTTAGCATCTTCAGATGCCACATCTCCAAAAATCAAGTCTTAATTCTTAAGTCTTGAAACTCTAAGGGCTTCCATGGTAGGGTTACTAGACGTCCGAATTTCACTGGATATGTCCTGCTTTTTATGTCTTTGCCAGCACCTGGCCAGGCATTGTAGGAAATCAAGCACCGTCACGCTTTTTAATGTTACTGGACACAATAATACAAATTGTGGTTCTAATGTATTTTTACATAAGTCACAATTTACATATAATCCTAAATAGATTCTGAATTTATATATGAGCCATGACAGTGTTGACCAAAGAATATCATTCTATAACTTTGATTCTACTTGATGTTGTAGGTGGTGCTTCAATTACAGGGCATGGAAGGCGGTTTTAATACTCAATTTACATACTTCTGGAAGATCTGTTTTCCCCTTCTGTTTTCTGTAAACATACGAGCTGAAAACTCATGTAATGAACTTCTGTGTACATGTTTGAGTTACCGTATCTTTTTAAAATTGTCCAAACTTCAGTTCTCTAAGATGATGTATGTTGGTGGATTTAGTAAAAGGAAGTGCAATTTTGAAAATATGATATTGGGTGATCAGAGAAGTATCATCATTGAAAAATTAAAAGATATATTCATGACCTACATAACCTACATTATATATATATATACAAACTAGTATCAGAACTAAAATCTCCAACATTTTCAACTATTGAAAAAAAGTAAAAGGAAACTGAATGGGTATTGGTGCAAACAGCCAATCAATCACCAGTTTGTTAATAATACATCCATAAGTTATTTAGACATTTAGATCAAATCCACACGGCAAATCACCCAAGTCAAACAAACTAAAAAAAAGAAACAATTACAATAAAGTCCCACGCACATCTACATAAGTGTCGGGATTTGGTTTCCTGCAAAGATATCATTTACGTTTCTAAACAAAAATTATACACTACTTTTAAAACCAAAGCAGCCTTCTTTGCTCCATAAACAATGCTCAGTAATTAGGTATTTCTATTACATAAAGTATTTGGCCCAATGGATAACACCAGATTATTTCCTCAGTGAAAAGTTATGTAGGCCTACAATTACAAACATTGTATCATTATGTTATCAATTAAGTTACTGAAAATTAAATGAACATGAAGTAACTAAAGATAAAGTAATGCTAAAAAATCTAGAATTTTAATAGGATAATTTTGATTCCACCTAATTTTGCACAACATCAATGATATACAACATGTGTAGTCAATGTGATGCTTACACTATAATTTAAGATCTTAATTTAGAATTTAAAAAAAGCTGGCCATAAAAATCTGGTTCCTTCAAAGCATGAACTAAAGGCCCATTGTTTTCTGCAGGCACTGTTTATGTTTTGATGGTGCTGTACTCCAGAATCAGCTGTTGGGTGCCACTTGCACCTGCAACAGGCATTCCAGCTCATCTCTTTTCTTTCTATCATTTATTTGGTGCTGTATAGCCCCATTGTGGATTCAACCAAGAAAAGAGGTGGTGAAAAATGTAAAAATGGTTTGTTGTCGATCGTAAAGAAAGTGAAAATGCTAAAAAAATTGAAAGCAGTGTGTCTGTCAAGCATACGACATTGGCTTTACAACAGTGAATGATAAAAGTAAGTGTACAAATCTGGCATTTTTGAAAATGTGACACTCCCCAGGTCTGAAGGTTTTTGGATTTTTGAATGCCAACCTGTACTATCATTTTATGATCAATAATACCAGTCTTCCACAAATAAAGTATTTGATCAGTTACACAGTTAACTAGAATTCCTGCATGATAATGGGAACAATTATATTTTTAAATAACAAATGAAGATAAATGAGTATATCTACTATGTAAACAGTTTTGTCTTGACTGACTGACTGACAGAGGATCAATGTAGAGCCTAAACTAGTATAATAGGTAGAGACTTAAAATTTTGACAGTACCTTCTTTTCATAATGTAAGTGAACACTAAGAAGGTGCAAAATTTTGGTTTTTAATACCAAAAATCAATCGAAGACCTTCCATACGAAACCCACAGGCAATTCGATCAATGTGGAAAATGGTCTTGTTCGGTTGCTATCTTGATTCATTTGTTTAAGATTCGCAGAGATCTGATTTACACAGAAGGGGATCATTGAATGCACACCTAAGTGGGAAAGCATTGAATGATTTGGATGAAACTCACTATGTGGTTTTTTTGGACCAGGGAACTAAAATCTCAGGTCTTTTTCCCCCGGGCATCACATTAAAATCGTGAAATGTACATCAAAACCGGGATTTTAGTTTTTTAATTATCAAGCATTGTAATAAAATTGTTTATCCAAGATTTGGGTAAGGTTCATGAATCTGTGGTTCATTTTAATCGTTTCATTTCGGATTTGTATACCCATATGGCAGCACAAGATTAGTTTTGTTCATTTAATTATTTCTATTTTTAATGTTAAATAATATAATTAAGAATAAAATTATGTAATTCCTGCAACTTATGTAAAAATGATGTCAGTGTTAATAAATATAGTTTTAATTATTTTTCTGTATAATAAATGCTTTAAACAAAACATCTAGCAGTTCAGTAAATAATTGCAGGCGAAGCCATGGGCACCTGCTAGTAATATATACATGGAATTCTGATCTTCAAAATTTAGGATTAAATTTCTATAGATGTCAACCATGCTGAAAGGAAATGACAATGATTGCTGCAGGAAATGTGTGTGTGAAAATTTGAAGAAGTTGTGTTTTTAACCAAGATATCAAAATTGTCTACGAAGTGTATCTTCTAGGAGGGAGTGAAGAAATCATCTTAGGAAATGAAAAGGTCTAAATTTGTTTTATTATAGACTAGCAGGTGTCTGTGTCTTGCTCGCATTTATAAATTCAATAGTTAGATGTTTCTTAAATCATTTATTTAACAGCAAAATAATGAAAATATTACATTTATTAACCATGTCATCTTTTTTAACACGATTTTATTTTTAATTATATTGTTAATAAAATGTAAGTGATTGCCAATTCCATGCATTATGTTGAAAAATCTATTTTCATGATGCTCTTGCTATGGCAAAAGAGTAAGGCTACATGCAGTTAATTTAATAATTTAAAGGTATTTGTGAAAACTAGTGCTTTGATAGCCCTGAAAATCATGTTGTCTGCCAGTTTTTCACTTATAACTCGTGGGGGGAGAAAAAAAATCCTGCCTTGAGGTGCACTATGACCCCCTTCAGTTCACCAATGTTAAAAATTTCAGATATCTGCACGAGGTAGTTTTAACTGAGTATTACACACACACAGACAGATAGACAGACAGAAAAACAGACAGACAGACAGACAGCCCAACAGAGGCAGACAGACACTTCCTCTTAGGCATTTATTCACTAACTCTACTATAAATGTTTATTATTTTGAATTATGGTTTTTAAATATAATCTTTTAAAAACTGTTTTTATGTAATATTTATCCCAAAGCCAATCATTAGGAAGAGGAAAAGATGTCACCCTTGTAATTATTTATCTCCCATATACTAATAATTATATTAAACATTGTTAATACTAATTTCATAAAAACTATAAACTATAAATCCCACTCATGTGTAAGATAAAATAAAATTCATACATGGAAAACTAAAATTGTAAATAGTATGGATAAAAAGAATAGCGCTCGTCTGCTAGCCCCAGCACAACTAACGATATTAAGGAAACCTGCACATCTAACGAAGCACATAACTGTTTACAGTCTACTTTTCTTTTAAATAAATGAATTAACTTTGAAGTTTTGGGGACATTTCCTTTGATATTGCATTAGTTTGACTTCACAAGAATTTTGTTCACACTGCTAGGAGCTAGAAAGGCTGCCCTGGGCTAATTAATGAGTCTGTTAGTTCTAGAAAAATAAACCACGAAACGCACTTGACGACAGCTCAGCTGAACAACAGAGAATATTCCACAACATCAGGACGATATCGTTTATGACGGGCCACTTACTGGGTGCTGTATCTCTCATAGTTTACATCGGTCAGTGCGTGTGTGCAACTGGGTGCGCATTCTTTCATTCGCTCACACCGTGGCAGCTTAGTTTCCATGACACTGAAGGAACGAATGGTAGGAAAAATGATTTATTAAATTTGGCGATATAAAACCAGTTTCTCTTTTATGAATGGCAAAAGGGTCAGTTCCTGGAATTAGAAATAAGCAGAATTTCATCCAGTTGTTCCACATTCTGATATTTATATGTTTTTTATTGGTCCATAATCAGATTCACACAGAGTATTCTGGATCCAAATAATGTACAGTAAAATTTATATTATTTTGAATTTTAACTGAGTATCAAATCAGTTAATAAATTATAATATGTTTATAATAATACCATATATAATGTGTTTATTTTAATTTATGTATGTAGGGTAAACATAAACATATTGTAAATATATACTGTATTTATAATTAATTTACGCAGTTTTCCTTACTAAATACTGGACACAGCAAGTACCGGTAACAAAAAAGTTCACAACCTGCTGAAGATGTGAACAAGGTCTAAGAAAATGTCTACTAAAAGAACTTGTAAGTGAAGCATAGAAGTGTAAAAGGTCAATCAGTGGATTAAGTAAATCTATTATATTGCTTTACTAAGTGAGTTTAATTAATTATAAGAATTTATAAATAAATTATTGCTAGAATTAGATCCTCAGTATATATTCTATTTTCTTCTATTACAGGAGGAATAGCATGTATAACAGCCGTTTGTAGGCCTATGGAATATTCAAGTATAATAATTTAGTAATTGTTAGATAACGACCTCGTTAACTCATTTCCCATCTTTTAAGTTTTAGTCTTATTCTCTTATTTACTGCTATATAGTATTAGTGTAGTAGTACACAAACTTATGATCTATTTTTTTATTGTTTCTGTATGCCGTCCATCTTTCATGTAATTATTATATTGCAAAGGTCAGCCCCTCCTTTGAGCTGTTATCTCATTGAGGCATACTAGTTAAATAAATAAATAAATAAAGTCATATCATTTATACAACCAATGGCCTTAGAAAGGAATCTGATCAAAACAAATAGCACATGTACTGCCAGCAGGCAGAGTTGTGCATTGGCCGTGGATTACAACACTAGTTTCATGTAGAATTAAAGAAATTAATTTTGATTTATACTAATAAAAGAGCTTGTTTTCAAATTGTCTATTACGTTACAAATGAAGACAATAGTTATGAATACTCAGAATGTATTTGTAAAACATCCTAAAGGAAAAATATTGAAAAATGGTGAAAAATATATCAATTTGAATTTGTACATGAAGTTTTGTGGAAAGTATCCAGAATTAGCCATTGAAGTTATTGATAAATTAACATCCGAGTTTATTGGTGTTTCCGTAAAACTATCGGGTCATTGTGCACTAAATCCCATCTAGCTTGTGTGAAGCTAGGTAATAATAGATAATAATAGGATTTTCAAAGATATCAAGGTCTTGGTAGAAAGGGCAATAACTGAAGTAATGCCTGATACTTGGTGGCAGTGTATTTAACATGTCATAAAGGAGGTGAAGAAATTCTGGGAATCAGTCAGTATGTGCGATGCCACTGTTGACCGCTTTGTAATCAATCCTGCTAACAGCAGTAACACCAAGGACAACAGCCAGCTGGAAAGGGATTGAACCACTTTCATACTCTCAATAATAAGGTACATTTTAGTTTTCATTATCGTTCTATCTTTCCATACTGTTTATGTTACTATTTTAGTATTTAATTACAAAATCATACTGTCAACAGGAAACGTATTAAGTAGAGAACGTTGATCTTCAATTATTTTTCAAAGCACTAAATTATTTTTCCCAAATTTATTTTTAAACGTTTGTAAGCATTAAACCATTTGGTTAGTTCAGGACACAAGCACCTGTTGTGAAACACATATAATGTCCATGGTGTAAGTAATATAATTTCAGTCCAATATTTCATGTGCTTTTATTTGTTTACAAGAGGTTCCCTCCTAAGGCCGTCGGTTGTATAGCAAAAAATGCTGAAGAAAGATTTGAACTTAAAATATGAACATTTGCATGATCTCAAGTCACATGAATGTTTGATGACAAAAACAAACAATAATATTTTTAAACACTGTTGTAAATATTATTTAGTCTTTAGTGGCAATCCCTGACATGGAAAGCTGAAAGGCAATCTTTCTCAATTAATAAAAGAAAATGTTTACATTCAGTTTTAATAAGTCATATGTAATCGTAGGCTTCCGCGGCCCGAGTTGACCATAAAATCTTCTTGGCTTCTGGGTATCTGCTGCATCATGTGCATTTGTGTGTTTCTTTCAAAGCTTCACGAATAATATAGGCATATTTAGTTAATATCTATAAAAAACTGTTTTAATGAACAAAAATATCAAATGGAATGTTAACACTGCAGTAGGTACTTCAGTTTCTTTACATGCATTCCTTCCGCTTGTTCCTTAAACTTGTCTGTTTTATTTACCAGTATTATTATTATTATTATTATTATTATTATTATAATTATTATTATTGTTGTTGTATTATTTATTATTAATGCCGTTACTGATTATTTTTATTATTATTATTATTATTATTATTATTATTAGGCCTATTATATTATTTTTATCATCATCATTATCTTAAATAAAAGGTTCTAAATCAATTTTATTAATATCTTCTGTAGATTCTCAAAGGTATGACTAATGTTACAGTATTGTGAAAATAAGGAAGTCTGAGTATGGACCGAACAGAATTGTGGATGGATGCTGTACTGCATTTCTGTAGTTCTTGCAGGAAGCTGTAAATGAATTCTAAATAATGGCTTGCCACTTTTCTCATTCTTATTAAAATTTAAACAATGCTGATATAGGCTACTGATTAAGAGGTGAGTATCAGCCAGAAATAAATAAATAGCAAGGAAATACAGAACTGTTATATCTAATACCTGCAAAATAGAGTAGGTTATATGCAAAGTTACCTATAGTTATCTGGAAGAAATACGAAAACCTTTGTTCTGATATCACAAAAATATTCACACTTTCACGTGAACAAATCTATAAATATATTTAAGGTTCAGTTGGTAAATATTTGTCATCTTCTCCCAGTACTCTGCTATTGATAGTTTTATTAAATGAATTTGTGACATTTATATTTCAAAGATAAAAGGTGTGCTTTATAACGTGAATCCTGTTCACTCCTCAGTCAAGATAATTCAATTTCACAGATGCTAAAAATGCACTGCCAGATTAACACCATCTGCTGGCCCAGGCTAGACTTGGGAAAGCCCTACAATTAGAGTAATTTATTCTATTTCTGTTCTTCATTATGATTACTTCAAAACTGTCATATTAGCCATAATAATTATTTTATTATATGCTGCAAATTGCGTTCAGAAGTTCACAAACAAATGGGGCTTGTCCATGATAAAAATGTATGACCACATAAGCTTACCCAAATGTTTGTAATTTTACTGTTACCTTATTAAACTTGTAGTACTTTTGTTAAACTTATACAGCAGAACTCTACTGGTTTGAACTAACTGAGACTGGGGCCTGTTTGGATTGGCAAAAATTTGGATTAACGGGATTAATTTATTACCATAAATATATGAAGTCTACAAGTTGTTTATACTGAGTTGTTGTAATATTCAGTTGAGATGCAGATATCAATCACAAAATGTCTTGAGTGCTTTTAATGGATTTACTGTATCATGCTTAGTTGTGTTTTTTATCCAGTGGTTTTAATTTTTGATCTTGATCAAAATTTGGGTTTGGATTATCCTGGTTTTTGGAGTAGTGGGGTGCTGCTGTATTTTTAGGCACTAGGATTGCCAACTATCCTATATTTCCCAGAAAATCCCGTATTTTAATTTAATTTGGACAAAAATCCTAGTTCTCGTATTTTAAAGATGTATCCTGCATTTCTATAATTCCCACCATTCATTCTTTTAAAATTGTTTTGGTATGAAATTTTCATAACGGTCATACATATGAAATATGATTGGTAGTTGTAATTGGTTGAATGCTCTTTGTTACTTCCTTGTTTTCCTCTCTCCTCCTTGTGACTTCCGTTTGCTGTCCGCATCCAGTATTTGTATTGTATTGTATCTCTGTAGTGTGATATATATATATTTTTCACAGAGAAAATTAATACAGTACTGTAGGTGACCATTCGTTATACTGCATGTGTAGTGAACTTCGGGTCCCTTATTTTTGGCTTTTGTGATACACTATTAACCCTTATTTCTACTTTCAAGAGTTGGCAACTCTATTAGGCACAATGAAATATTTTTAAACTGCAGAATCATAATTTTTAATGAAGGAACACTATAATCAATGGACACTCTCAGTGCAAGAAATAAATAAATAAATAAATACAGGAAATTGGAGGAGGCTGATGTGAGGCAATGCTGCCCCTTTGATCGTACTAGCCTAGGCTAGTCTAGGTGTTAATCTGGGTCTGTGAAAGTGAACTAAGTTATATTCTTTTTATAATATGAATAGCTTTTGTATAAAATCAAAATCAATAGCCCATCATTGTAAGTTTATCATTTATAAAAATATTTGCTAATACAGCTAATTCTTCATATTTATACAACTCTTAACAAATTCAAGGCATTACAAATTTTAATTTAGTTACAAAATACTAGTCTCTACTAGTCTCATGAGAAATCAGTTGGTATACAGGGAAGAAATGGAAATTGTTACCTACACAAGAGGTATTTTCTCATCAAGTGAATCAGAACTGCCATGAGTTACTCTTTCAATTATTTGTTTACTTATTTAATCAAGTACCTTCATATGAATATCTGAAAGAACTAAGGAAAAATGTAGTGATATTTGCCTCTGTGATATTAAACTAATTACTTGTTTATGCAAGTATTTATTTAACTACCGGTTTTAAATTGCTAAATACCTGACTACCTGACAGAACTAAGGAAACAGTGGAAATAGTTAGATCTAGTGGCCTTTTGCTTTAGCTGTAAAACCAAATCAGGTCAAACTTCCATTGAGCTATTCATTCACTTATTTGTTTCCTTACTTATTCAATTGACAGAGTCTTCATACTAATTCCTGACAAAGCTAGGAAAAGAATGAAAATTTTTAACTGCAGTTGGATTTGTTCAAACCATGATTCTGAAATAGTTTAGACCTCCATGACTGTTACACTGTTTAAACCAAAATAGATTTTGTAAAAGGTTTCATAAGGAGACAATTTTTTTTATATATCCAATCACACTTTCAAGATAAAACAAACTTGGATTGATTTGCTTATTATCTTTGCTGCCCTATTCTATTACAGTAGAGAAAATGACTAGAGTAAAATAATGTACCTGTGCATGCTGATAGCTGCTGCTGCGGCTAGGCTACAGTGGGGGTTAGTAAGGGCGATTGGCATCCTTGGGCCTCTTCAACTGCACTTTAAGTCGTTTCATGCCAATCTGGAATCCATTCATAGCTTGGATTGCAGCCTGGGCGCTCGCAGGGTTGTCAAATGACACAAAGCCTGAAAAATACAGTGTACAATCATTACCAGAATGAAATAGTTATTTATGACAGAAGAGTTAAAAGCGAGATGATATTCTGCGTGTTATAAGCCTACACTATTTTTCAGACAATCATCAGTGTTTAAAGACACATTGTTGTAGAATACAAATTAGATTCTTTAAATGCCTTCAAAACTAAGAATTCAACAAAAATTAATTCACACCCATAAAATATAAGGTGGGGGTACGCTGTAGCGTAGTGGTTGAGGCACTGCACTACAAAACGGAAGGTCACGGGTTCGATTCTCGATGACCTATTACTAGGGCCTGTATTACTACCATAACGATGAAAACCTAATCCCTGCGCCCAGAAGCTATGCACGCTAGCATAATCAACCCCTTGTATCCCTAAGTGATTCTGAGTACTTTTTTTTTTTTACTGGATGTGGGAGTTGGGAGAAAAACACTACATTTTCTTGGGAATTCCAAGGAATTTTTCTACTGAAGACGAAACATTCCTTACTATTTAACCACGTCACAAATGTTTCATGTACTGCACATTCCGAGCTAAAAATTTTGTACAAACTGAAAATAAATGCTGGAATTTATAACAAAAAATAACTTATTTTGAACTTCAGAGGAAAAACAAGCAAAAAATCAATATTAGGCTCTAACATAAAAATAGGCTGTTTTAGGTCCTATAAAAGTATCAGTGTTAGGCATAGTCACTTATGAAACATGCATATACAAGTTTTCGTTCATATATCACTTAAGGATTAAAATAGGTTTTTACCTAAAATCCGAAGTCTAGTTACCAGTATATCAATGGATGGAATCACTGCCTTCTAAACTGTATTAATCGTGTATACACTGCCTGTCCTATACGGCTAATTTTGCGTACTCGGCGACATTACAGATGGCAGCACTTTTCACACCCAGACTGCTTCTTGTTTTTTGCTACGACATTGTTGATTATGTAGTGCTGTCACCGCCGTCTCATAATCACTGCCTTCTAAACTGTATTACTCCTCGAGACGGCAGTGCTCATAATATAGTCTATCAATGCGTCTAATTAATTTACATTTATTTTAATTATTGCTCCAAAATTCCATTTCAAGGTAAGTGTCATATACTGGAATAATATTACGTTCTAAACAAATAACACAAGTATCTGTGTCTGTTTAATGCTTATTTTGATGAGTGATTGCTGCAATCTGGGTGTGAACTGTGTCGCCTCTACTGGATAAATTAGGCAATTTAACAATACTCTGAACTCCATGTTAAAATAAAGCATAGGACAGGCAGTGTAATTCTCGAGACGGCGGTGGATGGAATAGTGGATATGCTAAAATGTAGGTTTCACCAACAAACATATAGGTTTAGCGAAAAGTTTTACACATAAACATATAAATGAAAGTAGTAACTAGCAGTAGGGCCATCAATAAAATTACTAAATGATCTTATTTACTGTAACAATTTTTGACAGTACATACAATAGAAAGCTACATGTGTTATAGTGTTATTCCTTAAGAAAATTTTACTTTTTGTTGTTGTTTATTACTTTCAAAACCTTTTTTAGTTTTAATGATGAAAAAGTTTTTGGCATGATAATTTCAAAGTAGACTGCACACAAAGTTCTGCCTTAACAAGATTCACACCAAGTCTGTTTTTTTTGAGGACTCCTTAGATTGTTCATAATGCTAAATGTTCTTTCAACAAAAGGATTACTAGGAGGAATATAAAAAACAAGCAGATGTGGAGAACATTGAGTACATTCACAAAAATTCCATTTTTTATAACAATAATTCTCTCAGCCACAATAAGCCGGCTTTTCATGGATTTTATGCTTTACTGACTGGCCACCGGCGTACCAATGTAAAAGACATTAATAACTGCCCTGGCTGGTAAAATATCAGCCATTTGGCAACCCTATTCACATTGGAGCTAGAGGATTAAGTAGGCCTACTAAGGATTTTGTTTTGAGAAGTTCAGAAAAACATTCCAACTTCCTATCGTTCTCCATAATGATATTGTTTCCCAAGAAATAGCAATAGAATCCTCCTAGACAACATCAGAACATCAAAGAAATTAAACTCTATAATACACAAAGGTTTGAAACTATATAATGCTTTGCTTCCTCAATGCATGATTCAAAATACATAACTTTAAGGAACAATGTTAAATGATTCATACAACACCACTCTTTCTACAGTATGCCTACAAATGAATACTTGGAGTTTCTAAAATAAACACGAAAATTTTACAATGGTATGCTGTTGATCATTTTCTCAGTGACTCACAAGTGTAAAAGCACTTCAGCCTTATAATGACCAATACTTCAAGGCCTACAACAGTTCCGGTATCTAAAGTAGGCTTTTAAATTGTCATATAAGGATTATTAAAATCTTTTTCCACTTAAATTACTTGTATACTGCTTATAGTAATTGCATAATGAGCAATAAATTTTAAAATAACGTATATAGTATTTTGAGTGCTTTGGGCTACCTTTGATGGAAGGCAGTTGGTAAATAAATAAATAATATTATACTTTTTCTTTCATTTAAGTGGGAAATCAAATCTACATACCAAAGCATTTGCTCTGGTTGGTGGCGCGGTCAATGAACACCTTGGAGCTGATAACATTTCCAAATGGTAAGAACATCTGCATCAGTTCAGCATCGCCAAACTCCTGAGGTAAGTGGTAGATGAACAGATTACAGCCTTCAGGTCCCGAGATAGAACAGCCTATGACAGATAAATAGAATTTAATACAGAGCAGTAGAAACCCAATTCACTATTGTATGTCTGAATGGATTTTTGGCATTAGTGGATTACTTAAGTTACGATAAATATTCTGGCATTATTAAGGAGGGACATACAGCTTCATTGTTGAGAAACATGTGAATTTCATTATTTTTTTTCTCAGCAATGAATTGCTCTACAGTCTTGCAATCTGACATACTCTTTATTGACTATTTCTACAATTGCATACTATTTTCAAAATTAATCAGACTGTTACAGTTACGGGTAATTATCGTTTCAAAATGGCTGTCATGTTTCATGCACTGAACAGCCGTTTCCCTGATAACTTCCATAAATATAGATCTTTCTGAGTGATTATTTTTCTGTGTGTTTGTTAATATCATGTGAACAACATTTGAAATATCTTTAGTATAAGTATTTTTAAAAAAAAATATATAGGGCTATAATTTAACGAAAAAGAAAATTAATTCTTTTTTTTTTTAAATACTTACACTGAAGATATTTCAAAGATCCTAGATTATGTTGTTTACATGATATTAACAAACACACAGAAAAATAATAATTCAGAAATATCTATATTTGTAGTGGCGGACGCAGAGGGGGGGATTGGGGGGATAGATCCCCCCCCGAAATTTGAAAAAGGGCTATATATGCACTCTAAGTGGCCAGTTTTATAAACTGGTAATTATGTATGTAAGTCTTTCTACCTATTCAAATCCCCCCCCGAAAAAAAATTCTGCGTCCGCTACTGTTTGTAGAAGTTATCAGGGAAATGGCTGTTCAGTTCATGAAACGAGGCAGCCATTTTGAAATGATAATTACCCATAACTGTAATAGTTTGATTAATTTTGAAAATTGTATGCAATTGTAGAAATAGTCAATAAAGAGTATGTCAGATTGCAAGCAATTCATTGCTGAGAAAAAAAAATGACGTTCACCTATTTCTCACCAATGAATTTCATCGAAAGCTTGTGTCACCCTTAATGCATACTGATCAATTGTAAACCTACATCAGCATTAACATTTATAACTTTTTATGAGTTATTGACACTCTGAAAAATAAATTATGAGTAGGCCTACTACATTGTTTTATACACATGGCAACTATCTTTCTCTCAAAATAAGGCAATGATATTGTGTGGTGTTGGTTATACATACAGATGTGATGGTAAATTCTGTTGTGAGTCAGCCACCTTGCAGAAAGGATGTGCAAGGTGTAACAGTGTTTTTATGTCAAAGGGGTCTTCTTCGAGGGAGAAAAGCCAGAGAATGCTGCAGGGAGCTGGTGGAAGCTCTGGGGGATAATGCCCTTCTGTACCAAACTTTAAGGTATTATAGATTGGGTAGAGCAAAATTTGGTAGAGATTGGTTAAGCGGTTAAAACATCATTGCACTTGAAATAATTTGCAATATGAAGGAAGAATGGAGCTTTGCTAAAAAAAATGTCATTTGAGATTTTATTGTTCTAAGTTTATAGGCCTACCGATAAAATTTTAATTTTACAACAGAATGATCTAAAATCAACAACACTATGCTGCATTTATACAATACTAAATGTAATTAGTTTATTTTAGAAAATATGTGGTTTTTCTTAAAAAATATTCGTTCAATGTGTTCATGGGTTTATTAAGGTTGTGTCCCAAAGAAACATCCTTCTGTAACATGTTTGCCATTGACAATCCAACTCTTTTCCAAAGCTTTGATTCAAAGTAAAAGAATGTTGGCTAGTGTTTTATAGAGGTCACATGTTGAGGAATTACTATTAGTTATACAATTTATTATGAAATTCTAGTTCCAATAAAATTACTAAGTAAATATAACTTCTGTCACTAATAGATTATGGAAATAATTAAAAAAAAAAAAAAACCTACCGGTATCTTCCAAATCCTTTAAAATTCGATGTTTTGATTATTCTGGAATACTACAATGCCATAATACAATTTCAGTTTGTATCCAGCTTTGAAAATTTTATTTGATGAAAATGTACAGACCAGCACACATAATATGCAACAAATACCGACATACAGATGACAGATTGGTTAGCCACCCAGAGAATGTAACAAAAAAGAAAGAAAAAAAATGTTAGAAAGAAGAAAAATGCAATATCTAATCCATTTCTCTCTACACTCACTCACCATCAATCATTTCTGTCCAAATTTGATTGATTAGTATGTCTTTCCTACAGCTTTCAGTTCTTGTTGGAAATTAGATTTCTTTTATACAAGTTTATTTTTAATCTACAATAAAATAACATTAAGGCATACCATATGTATTTGTACATATTTTTGGATTGTAACTTTTAGGCTTCCAGGTTTCATTTTATAGCTCATGATAATGTCTATTGCCCTACAAATGAAATTCCCTTAAAATATTGCAGGTTACATACGATCTATGTATAGGGATGTTTGCTCATTATTGATTAGTGAAATGATTTACATACGGTATTTGAAGAGGAAATTTACTTGGTGGAATGTTACTTTAAGAAAACCAATTCCAGGAAGTGCTTTTGAAGATTTGTGTATAAATTTTCTACCACAATAATCTCTGCAAGATATTGTGTTTCAAAGTTTTGAGGAAGTGGCATTCAACAGGATTAGTCTGAAACAAATTTAGTGAGCACAAAAATGTTTTAACTTAATGGAAAGTACAGGATATTCAATTGTGATAACAAGTACGAGGTTTGTGGCTCTCTAGATATGCTGATACCAGTTACTGTGATTTTCATCTTTGAAGAAACCTTAAAGATAAATTTATTGTAATACATAATAAGAACTGAAGAAGAAAATAAGACTTAAAAAAAAAATTACATAATCTGAGCTGCATAACTTGTTTGAAAGATGCAAGGTGTATATCATTAATTTCAGGAGTCCATTTACAACAATACATGAAGTAAATGTAATTACTTAAAATACATTTCTAAAATCTTTTTTAATATAGCAAGAATGTTTCTGTAGTCTCCTTGTCAATGAAAAGGTGAGCATTGTCGATCTGAACATATTTAATTAAGTATACGTCATAGTTTTTCCATGGTTATTCTTCAATATTATCTTTTCTGTGGACGTTCCTCAATATTAGATTTTGAAAATATCTTTTTATATTATCTTGTTTTTATGTTCTTATCACTGTACCAAATTAAGGCAGTTAAGACATTCAAACATTATGGTATATTAAATGATGTAGACATGGGAATGACAGCTTAGTGCATGTAAACTAAATTAGTAAAATACAAGATAAAATACCATTAATGCCCAAAATCCATTTTAATTTATCTTATAACCCAATATAAAATAATTACAGTGGAACCTCGGTAATCCAAACCCCATTAATCCAAAAGTTCTGATAATCCAAATAAAGAAGGATTATAAAATGAAGGAAAAATAGCAATTACAAATAAGAAACAAAGGTAATATTTATTCCTAACTTATAAGAAACATTTAAATTGGTATTTAAGAAATTATACAGCTTGAGTTGAATTACGGTATGTCCTCCTCTTGTGCCTGAACTGGAAGATTAGTTTCGTCAAATTAAAGACTTGGCCACACATTTTTCCAAAATTTCTAATTAAAGTTTTATTGCACATTTCCCATACTTTGGCAATCCAATAGAGATTGTTACCTTTTTCAGTCTTTTTTGGATTGAAGAGTTTTTTCTCCTTCAATAAGGATTCTTCCAGCCCCAATTAGTTCGGATTGCCAAGGTTCCATTGTCTATACATAAGCTTATATTAATATGAATATAAAATATTGCAACTACAACCAACCTTTTCCTCTTTTGTGTGAAACACAAGAATCCTTCTAGTGATGACAGCCACTTACGCTAAGTATTAAAGCCTGTGGCAGTTTATTTACAGTGTAACATGATACACATTATCATCTGTTCATTAGCCAAATAAAAGAAAATACTAGTTAATAATTAGAAAAGAACACACAAACAAACAATGGATAGGGCATTACATCGGGATCATAACAAAACATCGACAGTAGGAACAACGGGCGGAGTATTGAAAAAAGTGCATAGCACCATTTTTTGCGCCAAAATAAAATACTGAACCTAACAAATATTAAAAACTGAATAAAAGAAATGCTTTTTGACATTCACAAAGAATGCAAGTTAAAATAACATAAAAATACACAGACACTGTATATTAATTAAAAATAATAATGCAATGCATTAATGCTTCAACATATCTCTTATGCCTTAAAATAAACAAATACACACGCACACACTCGCCCACAAACATACTACTCTATCATTCTGCTGTTATACTATTAAGTTATATGCAACAGAAAAGGCTGTGTACAAAAGTTTCATTGCTCTTAGATTGAAGTAATAGCTAATCACAGGACCTCGGAAGGTAAAGCTTATTTCTTTGACTTTCTTATTCTTTGACTTTATCCTTACGTGAGATAATTGTAGGCTAATTTGAACATAATGTTTATACACTTAGGCTGAGAAACTTGTGTACACTATTTTAAGCTGTGGGATTATTTAAATAAGCTCCTTACATGGTTTTATAACAGCTTTTTCTAATTCCTTTTCTGTAATATATTCTTAATATGGAAGTTTAACAGAGGTGCAAAAAGTTTTAAATGGGTAATTTTTTGTATAAAATTAACAAAATGGAATAAATATAAATGTTTAACGTCTACTTTTATGAATAGCAGTAGCAAATTGTACAAATATGAACAAGCTTTAGACAGGAACAGCTATTGACACTACTAACAATTTTATAAAACAACACCGACTTTAATATTTTACAGTTTCTTGGTATCCTTGCTCATTAAGATACTAAGTTTATTTTAAATAATAAAACAGCTGCTTTAAAAAAAATTTATTCATTTTCCATAAAAGGAAATCTTGGAGTACTTGGTAAGCAAACTACTTCAAAGTTAGCAGTTATCTGCTGAATGCAAATTCTTATTACATGTATTTATAAAATAGTTATTAAGGTAGCAAATAATTTCATACTAGGAAGAAAAGGCTCAAAACTATTCATGAAATTTAAGCATCATTTTTAAAGAAAAGCTGGGATTAGGGAAGGGGAGAATTCTAAAGGACTTTTTGCACCACTGATTATTATATTTTATAATATAATTGATGGTATCAATTTGGCTTATGATTTTATTTTGTTTTGATTTTCAATTTTTCTTACCTTCCCTTTGCGTAGGGGGGACGGTGGACATCGGTTGGGGAATGGCCTGCGGGAACTGGCCGTATACCGCAGCAGCGGGGTACGCTGCCGGAAGAGAAGGGAGAACACACCAAAATAATAATCGTTGTTAAGCTGTCCTCCATCTTTTTTATATCTTTTTGCCAATGGGAAGTTGGCAAAGTGTAGGAGAGGTTAGATTGGGAAGTTTGATGACCAGAAACTTAAAAAGGAAAAAAAAGACAGAAAGAAAGAAACAAGGAATAAAATAAATCAATAAAGAAAAATGGCCATATTTTAAGGTTAGGATTTACATAAATGCAAAATAATATCAATTAATAAAAGTACTTCAACTTTCTTAATGAATGTGAATTGTAAGAGTGGCATTACAGGTATGCTTAAGAAATACAATGAGTCTGGTCATCCAATGGGATATGTGATTGGAATATTGAGGTTAAGCATGGATAGTCTATCAAGTATATCATAATATGAAGTATTTATCACAGAACATTTGAAGACAAGTTTATACTAGGAAAGTATAATCCAGTGAAATTAAAATTAAATTTAGAGACAAATATTGCTAAAAAGTTTGAGACTATGTGTTGAAATATAACTTTATGTCTATTACGCTGAATTATACTTGTTCTTGTTTTTAAACTCATGATAATATTTATACTCATTTTGAAGTCAAACAGAATTATTTTCTTTAGTGTTGCCAAGAGTTTAACATTATTAATTTAAGAAAAAGGATCTAACAAGGCAATCAGCATACTTTAATACAAAAATTAAAGTAAAACTGTTCAACAATCTTGCATTCTTAAGAGCCAAATGCCAAAAGAATCAGGCAGGACACTGAGCAAAGTAATGCAAAGTAGTACGTTGTGTTTCATAACTTCGATATCTAATAATAATACCGTACATAATAGATTAATGAATAATTTTGACAAAATTATCACTAAAAATGGAGAACTTAAAAGGGTATGTTGACAATCTTTTCCTAATAGCAGAGAAAAACATACTATGGAAATTTTAGATTTTATATATTGTTCATTTACATTTTTATTATTTAAATTTTAACAGTCTACTCAGCTATTAAAATTTAAAAGAATATTTACATACATTAATTAAATTGTATTGGAAGTAACACAGTGAAGTTATATAACGTAATAATTATATATGAGTTGAAACTTTTACACTAGACTTCACTTCTGGTATAGTTTTACCTGTACATGTTTCGGCGCCTTTGCAACCATTTTCAACAGTCATACTTCAACTGTCGTGCTACCCTCTCGTGGCCGTGGAATAAATCTCGAGATGAGGTCGTCATTGGTTGGGATGTCGAAGTTCATCAGCCGGTCCCCCCTCTTGTGTATGAAAATTCTTTCCCAAATAGAAAGCTCCCTGTGGCCTCGGACACATTTTAATAATTCTGGTTCTCTGATAATTTCATGCCCATCGTTCCAAAAGTGTGCGGCTACTGCTGATTTGTCTGTATTTCCAAATTTTGTGTGTCTTAGGTGTTCTTTAGTTCTAACTTCCAGTTTCCTTTTGGTTTTTCCCACATAAACTTTATCACAATCGTTACAATTAAACTGGTATATCCCCGACTTTTTACTATGATGTGGATTCTCCAAATTTGTAGATTTCAACAAGTTTCTTAGGGAATATCTGTTCACAGGTGCTGTGGTGATGCCATATTTTTTGAACACTTTTCTGAATTTATTGTCGGCCCAAGGGTGGTAAGTAATCTTCTTGTATTTCCGGTTCTCTTCTACAGGTTTCAGGGTGGTGATGTCTCTGGTTAATTTTTGTTTCTTGCACTTTTTTATTTTCTTCTCGATAAGCTCTCTACTAAACCCATTGTGTTCTGCCGTGGAGATGATTGTGTTGTATTCCAGGTCATATTCTGATTTGCTTAGAGGAATGTTTGTCAGTCTATGTGTGAGAGAATTGAAAACAGCCTGTTTATGTGATATCGGATTGAAACTATTGGCTTTGATGTATGAATCAGTGTGTGTAGCCTTTCTGTATATGCCGAATTCAAGTTTGTTTTCTTGTTTAATGATCTTGATGTCCAGGAATGGTAAAAAGTTTTCTGTTTGTTCTTCCAATGTAAACTTAAGGGAACTGTCTTGCATATTAAGTAACTTGAGGGCATCTTGTGTCAACTTTTAATTATGCCGCACACTTTTGGAACGATGGGCATGAAATTATCAGAGAACCAGAATTATTAAAATGTGTCCGAGGCCACAGGGAGCTTTCTATTTGGGAAAGAATTTTCATACACAAGAGGGGGGACCGGCTGATGAACTTCGACATCCCAACCAATGACGACCTCATCTCGAGATTTATTCCACGGCCACGAGAGGGTAGCACGACAGTTGAAGTATGACTGTTGAAAATGGTTGCAAAGGCGCCGAAACATGTACAGGTAAAACTATACCAGAAGTGAAGTCTAGTGTAAAAGTTTCAACTCATATATAATTATTAATTTACATACATGTTTCTATTTTGTATTTATTGTGGTTGAATGGGGAGTAGTCTTTACATGAATTAGTCTATTTGCACTTGATGAAAATGTTTTAAGTATGTCTGCAATATATCATCTGAATAAGGGAAATAAGGATTGCACAATGGGGTATGCATCAAGGTTTGATAGAGTTTATAAAGGCAAATTAAGTGCCTTGAAATAATAGCGTTTTTTAAATGTTTACAAGCAAACTTCACTTTTAATTATGTGCCCAAACATTTGGCACATATAAGTTAGTTAAAACTGCAATTTAACAGAAGAAGCAAAGCAAAGGAAAAAAAAGTTACAATCTGAAGCGTTAAACATAAGTGCAGACTTAAGTACAGAACCATGCAAAGAATAAGCAAGCATGAAAGTGTACATTCAATTTTCTAGAAAAGGATAACAATGACCTCTCTAGTCTTCAGTGTATGTATATTCTTTGTCCAAGGTTATTTGATTATGTATTTGAGAAGTCCACTATATAATATGCATTATTACTTTCTGGACATTTCATATACATACACAGAAAAACAAAGAAGAAATAAATGAAGCTCTTAAGCTCTATTGCCTTTATTCATATTATTATATAAAACAATGGCCCTAATTGAGTCATGACAAATAATATTCAAGCAAATCCAGAAAAACTGGACAAGAATTGGAATAATATGAAAAATAAATATATTATAATTGAAAACATAGAGAAACATGAATCCAGAAAGAGGTATCGAGAAGGAAACTATCAAGTCCATACATACAAGACTACAGCCAACAGACAAACAACGTTCAAACACACAGAGAACACCAGCAGGGATAATCTCACTATAGACTCATTGTAATTGAATCCAGTTAAATTCTTTGAAATCATACTCGTTACGAAATGATTCTTGCTAAAATTTTATAACAGATCTGCAGAAGAAAATTAATTTTTTAGACAGCTTGAGTTAAAAGTAGGCTACAATTTAACAGAAGACACATGAAGTAAAACTTGAAAGTTATCACACCAGTGCTAAAAAATCTTAATGGCAATCCATTGTCGCCAACTATGATTTCAGTATTTTAGTTAACAGTAAATGCATATGATTATTAAATAGATTCAGTTTGATAAAAATTGAAAATGTTAAAATTTATTATGCCTTTTAAAATGTCAAATTTCTCCCAGTGGTTGCAAAAATAGTCATACAGGTGGCTGAAAAGCATTGCCCACTCTATCCCTTATGTTGGCGGCCATATACTAGAAAATCAATAACCACTGTCTGTGCAATTGCACACTAGACGGTAGAATAGCTGGAAGAATCCCAAAATGGCTGCATGGTACATAATAAAATAATTTTACAATTATTAATGGTTGTCTAAAAAAATAGTGTACAGATAAAGAGGGTAGAATTACTTTATTTTACTTGTGAGATTGCTTCAATTGTCCTTATGGGCTTGTTTCACAAACATACGTACTTGCAAAATGAAGGCTCATTTTTAGCACTTGTTTCATAAATTATTATTATTATTATTATTAAACCAAGCTGCCTGATTTACACTATCACTATTAACGATCACTAAAAGAATTTTATTTTATTTTACTCAGGAGTAAGTGTGGATATCTTCCTTAAGAAAACAATTATCATTATCTTGAACTAGAAATTTGTGATCTGTGGATTTAAATTGACCATATACATTGACATTTGATTTTTACTAAATTTATTCTTAATTATAATGTTCAATTTTTATTGACGTTTTACTGTGCCACTAGGTATAAAAAATAGTTGAAACAAACTATAACAGAAATGTAGAAAAGTATAATATAATATGTAAACTTCGATAGTTTTATATTCCATGTACCGGTACCTGAAATTAATTTGTTTTTATAAGGATTTCTTCCACATGCAGACTACATCAAAGCAAAGCTGATATTTATATAAACAACTGAGTTTACAGTTTGCATAAAGCATCTAATTTCTTATTTATCATACACTAGCAAGATACTGACGTAAAAGAATAAACGATGTTTAAGAAGAAGGAAGTAAAGTACAAATAAAATCATATTGTAATATTTATATTCTTATTTGCTTTTACACTATGAATGTTTCATAATTTTTTTTTATGCTTTGCATTAACAAATTCATAAATTTGACATTTATAGGTTAATCTTGACATTAATGTCTTGTAAACAGTTCAGTAAAAAGTATGATTTATTCTTTAGTATGTTTATGATTCATAACTGAAAGAAAATTGACCTGTTGGCTGATAATCAAATTAACGTTAATATTGATTTATAAGTATTTTGAATCACATGTGTCCTTTAAAAGTAAGAAGTACTTTGTTTCTTATGATTGATTAATGACAGTTGTGTTCTGCTTCTAAGGCATCACCAGTGGTCCTGCAGGAATTCTTTGATATGCTTGAACTTGTATATCTACAGAAATGGGACTGTTGCTTTTATGCTTAGATAAAAGCCAATGACCTGGGATCGAGCGCCCAAACTTGGGTACAGAAAGCCAATTCCTTACCATTTGTTTACCCAGGTTGACGACAGCAATAAGAAATGATTATATGATGCTTTAGTGTATAATTTTCTACACAATGGTTGGTGCTAACATTTGTAATGGGAAATAAAAAAGATGCAAGCTTTTGAAAGGGCCTCGAAACAGAGAAAATGGGCAGGTAAATAACTGAAAGTGTAACTGTAATAATTTGATAAAAATATTGGATTACTAGTTTTTACAATGCATTTGAACTCATGCTTAGGGGTTGTGACAGTTTTCATGTATTTTCATTTGTTCAAAGCAGAGAGACAAACAAATATTATTCTAGAAAGCTTTTGGTAAAATGGTAGTTAAGGGTAGATATTAATAGGTTTGAAAAAGTTTAAAAATATAATTTCAAAAGGATAAAATATTGGATTCATAAGAGCACATCTGGAATAGAGATCTTCAAAGAGATGAAAAATAATGATAGCTGAGCATGTTTTAGCTGGGGATGGGGCTTTATAAGATGAAATAGTAGGCTAAGGATTTGATAGATTTGAGGTTATTCATTACAGTAATTTTTCATTACCTTCATTAAAAAAAAAAAATTATTGTGTGAAACACTAGATGGATACATCAAAAGATTACCCAAATGAGCAAGTGCTCAATTATGTTCAGGTATTTTTCACCTGAGCAATATTTAAGAATTTCCAATTATTATATTTTCGAATAATCATAATTATTATTTTTGGTAATCTTTTTCAAACAACATTTTAATGAAGTGAAAACTTTATTTGACAATTCATACTGCGGTACCATTGGTGTTTGTTAAATTACTTTAATGAAGAAAGAATTATTATTTATGAGATAATTATTTTCTTATTGTAAGTATAATTAATATTGTTTAATAATATTATAATTAAATTTCTTGTTAAGTCTTGAAGTAATAACAACAATGAAATAAAACTATTACAATGAGCCATATGTGAGCTGATATCCCAGATCCATAAATATTTAACCAAACATTGTCAACTGGTTGTTGAATGACGAGAAGGGTCTGAATGTTTTCTATAACAGAAGTGGCAGAACATAAAATATTAAATCAAGTAGCCTTAGCAATATGCAAACCTTCCATTAAGAAAGTTCATGGTATTGTCAAACAATTTTTGTTGGATGTGATGAATATCTATACATCTGTGAAGAGGAATAATTTAATTCTTTTCATCAAAAGTATCAGTAGAAAATTATAGACAATGATACTTTTATTTCTCCATTAGGGTCCTTCTTTGTCACAAACATTTAAATGACAACAAAATTTTCTAAGTTTCTTTTTGAGCTGTTACACAATTGTTTTAACATTTTATTTTATATTGTAGCTAAACTTTATTTGCGTATAATTTGCAACTCAGTTCAGGAAATTCTGCTTAATTTTCTTTAAGTGATAGAAGATAAAATACTTCAGAGGACATTGACTTTAATACACAATTCAGTCACTTTTTTCAAATAGTCTCTTATTTTTTCAAGAATCCTCTATTAATTATATTCATTTGTATTTTTAAAATTTTCTTACATAAGAAATTAACAGAGTACGATACCACTTCTACCATCACATCAGCCTGTCAGTACGATCTACATAACTGTCAAAGTGCTTGTATTATATTAATGACATTATATACCATATTTACTTGAATCTAATGCCCAACTATTTTGTCCATTTGTAGCATTCAGAATTGGGGTGTGCATTAGATTCGAGTGCAAATCCATTCCGTAGTTGGCAGTAACTTTGATCACCTATGTAACAATGCTTTCCTGTGATTCTCGACTTCGTTACATTTATTGTTGGGCTATTATCAATATTTACAAACACAGGATGAAGTTAATGTATTATTTTGACATTCAAGTTCAGCAGTGGAAGTACCTATTTCTTATACATTCTCCTCTATGCCACCTAAACCACTAAACCTACCATCATTCATTGGCATTCAAAAATCCATTGCAGTATAAAAAGATAAAATACCAAGTAAAATATTCTACTATTGATGCACATTACATTTGCCAACAAACTCTTTTTTTATGATTTAGTTTCAGAATTGGGGTGCGCATTAGATTCAATTAAATACAGCACCTTCTATAGTCTGTGCATTACTGTTAGGGTTGCCTTATGTCATAGATTTCACGGACAATCCTCTATGTTGTAGTGTAAGAATGTGTACAGGTCAAAAAGACTAAAAGTCCATGATTAAGTTTTGATGTAATAATTCTTGTAAAAAATACAGTACAGTACAGTACAGTACAGTAAGATAGCATTACTGTTAGGGTTGTCATATGTCATAGATTTCATGGACAATCCTCTATGTTGTAGTGTAAGAATGTGTTCAGGTCAAAAAGACTAAAAGTCCATGATTCAGTTTTGATGTAATAATTCTTGTAAAATATTGGGCAACTTAAACTGCTGCCATGTAACAATACACTCACCATGAATGAAATTTCATTTTTAAGGATGGAGTTCAAGCAAAACTGTGAAATCTAATGAACGTGATAATGAAAATTTTAGTATTGTATAAGATATAAGCCATTTCAGAAATCGCTATGATACTAAAATTGACTACCAATTTGGTATATTATATCCTGGTTTTGCATTCCTGAATTATGGCAACCCTAATTACTCTGTAAGTTAACAATGATGTTAATTTTTTTAAACCCTATCTTATTTAAACACGCTTCACCCTATTTCTTAAATGAATATAAAGCAGTGAGAATGATCTTAATGGCTCAGTATGTGCATTATATACTCTCAAGTTACTCTATGTAAACATGATTCTACATTTAAAAAAAAAAACCTTTTAACAGAAAATTTACCAGAAAACCAGTTGACCATTTGATTAAATATAGTGGAAAAAGTGGAAGGTACAAAGAAATTGGAAATAAGGTAAATGGAAAGAGAAAATGAAGAAAAGAGTAGAAAAGAAATTGACTCACCGACACCAGGATATGGCTGCATTCCAGGATAGGCCGCAGCATGCTGCAGTGCGGCCTCTCCGTTTGGCAGACCCTGTGCTGGAATGGACAAGTGAAGCGCATCTACATAAAAGTTATCTCAGTCCTTAGCCAAAGTTGATGTACTTAAATATATAATAGGGAAGGGGTGTAAAACTGCTATCTCCTGCATACGGGGGGTCACTGAAAACTCTATCAACAACGAAGAAAGAATATAACTCCATCATCTTGAAATCACGATGTAACTAAATTCCCTAGAAATTTGTTATGAAAGATATGAAATAATAAGTAAACATTTGCAATATAAACAAATAAATGGTGAGAAATAAATTACAAGTTTCGGTTATATCTTATTAAGATATTTGTATTATAATATTATGAGAAAATCTGCACTTGGCTGGGTATTGAACTGTGGACTTCTTAATAGTCGAACATTGTTCCTGAGCTTATAGACATTGGTCCAACAGGGTTTAGAATTACAGACAGTTTTCTTGGGTCATAAATAGAGGGGATCCTGTGTCTTAGGCAATTAGCAGTGACCTGCCAGAGTCAGAGGAGCCTTCTAAAAGTGCCATATTATGTAGTGCTGTCCCTGGGAAAATGCTGGAAATTCTCAACTTCATTGGATCATAGCCTAGAAGTCCAGAAATCTTTTAAAATTATTTGAATGCCAGCCATAAAAGCCTAAGCTGCTATATAGGGATTTTCTGTTCAGTATGGAGATACCAATACTATATGCACTGACTTCAACATATACTTGGAGTGGGGCAATCGTTATAATATTGTTGCAGTTAGATGTATACCTAATAAATCTTTTTGCAAAAATTTAATGGCATTAAGGATTTAAATATTGAGGGCAAAGGTCTTACTTGTAAATATTGGTGGGGGGGGGGGGGCAGACAGGGACATTGACTTGGACATTGAAGGGTATGACGGGTACTCTTCCACTGCACCCTTAACCCTACCAAATCATCATCTACCCTATACTCATACAGACATTAACACATCAACAATGTGGCAAAGAAGCATTTAACTTCAATGCAATTTTATTTTTAATTATTTTAACTTACAAGTTATTAAAAATAATGAACTATATGGCTCAAAGGAAAATTGGGTGGGGCTTTAGCAGGACCCTCCTGTGCGAGTAGCAAATGATAGCAAGGCAATGTTGCTCTGTTTAGATAACTCTGCACCTAACAGAAGCAATTTAAATTGTGCGGCAAGAAATTATACATAAATAAAAAATTCAAGTGTATCATGAGAAAGAAGAAAGGTTTCTGAAGCCAGTTGTACAAAAGCCATATTTTTACAACATGTGGTTGTTGAGCTATGGGGTTTTGAATAAGCAACATTGTTGATCAATCACGTACCTCCCGGGAGTTGTCGCAGGTAATCTACGCTCTTGCTTTCTTCTGACAAGTGTGGCATCAATGCACAAAGAGTCAGCAGGGATTGGTGCACACCATTTTCCTTCATGTAGCATGAGCGTATAGCATCAAAGTTACATTCTTCCTTGCCATATTATAAATGTGTTAATGCTACGCTGAGGTCTGTAAGCAAGTTCCTAGTCTGAAGTTTGATTCCTAGTATAAGACAAGTTTTAGTTTAAAGGTTATACTGAGTTGCATTGCTCACTGTAAAAGTGATACTGCAATACGTTGGGAGAAAAATAACTTAAGGTCAGAAATTGAAACTCGTCCTATGACACACTGCAAAATGATTTATCAGACTGAAGTAATTTTAAGGTATTCTTCAAGCAAAAGCTAAACATTCTAATCAGGATCTTTGACTCCAGACACAGACTTCAAACTTACATTACAATAAATTATCCAAAAAAGTCACAACTTTAAGATTTTGAGTTTTCATGGAATAGGTGAGGCTTCTAATTTATTAGATATTATTGGTTTTTTCCACGTTAAAACATATTCCCTGAAGATTGCAACAGAGTGGGATAGTAAAAACTTGCAAAACATTCATATAGTCTAAATGTTAACACAATTATTAATAATTATTAACGTTTAGAGGCCTCCAAACAGTGATTAATTATTTTGGACAATTTCCGTTAATCACAAAATAATTCTACATTCTTGAATATTGCTCATTATGTACTGGGAGTTATGTAATAAGTGAATCTCTAACTTTATTAGTTCAATTACACGAATGCTCATTAATTGTTTCTGGAGCGCTTTCAATCTCATTTGGCAACCATCACGTCGACATTGCAACTAGGAAATTGTTTTTACACAATTTGGTCATATAGTGAGTGTGATTTGAATTACATTTGATCCTATTAGTATTTTTTGGTATGGTGTGTGTGTGTGTATTTTATTTGTTGAGGGTATAATGAGGGGAAATGTGGAGAATTTTCATGTCTGTTTTGATATGTATTCATCTCGTGTGCCTAGTGGTTTGCATAGGCAGAATATGTGTTTTGTTTGAAGGCTCTGATGGGTTATTCTACATTCTTTTAGTAATTATAATTTTTTTGTTATTAATATTATATAGCGAATTTAATAGAATAATAATAAGAAATAAGTAGATATAAGATTATTTCCAAGTTATACATTGGACAGACTGGTTGAAACTGAAAAAATCAGAGCTCTCAAATAAAACAGAAATTTTCTCCAAGCTACCAACTAATTGACAGAGGGTTTGACACACAGACAACATAGACAAAAATTCTGCACAATAACCCCAAAGGCTACACTCTCAATAATCTAGAACTTGAAATATACAGGTACATCATACACGAAAACACTAACATCCCAAACAAACAAAATTCAGATCATGCACACGGTCTGACCAAATCAGACAAAAACATCTTCCTAATACGACTGTAATAAGGAGCCAATGGCTGATGATGGTCCGCCAAATTCAGTCAAAAGTATTCCAAAAGTAATTCATATGCTAGTAGCAGGTAGCAAGTAACCGTATAACCGAATTCAACTAGTTATTCTAGGATCAAGATTAACTGAATTCCAATCCACCTTTTGCTCTGGAAATGGGAAAAATCTGAAATGCCCATTCAGATTGTTTGGTCATGGGATTTCACTCCTACCTCCCAAATGTGTGTCAGCAACATTATCGAATCAGCTTTGGCATTTCAAGGGATTCCAATCAGAATTCTGAATGATTATGATGCTCGATTTTCTTATGTCAAGCAACTATTCTGTCCACCAAGGCCCATATTGCAATATTAATTGGAAATGTAGCACTTTTGATTGATATAATTATAAAATTGACTACAGAAAGTTAGTTGTGCTAGTCAAAATAAAGAGTTATATGATTTGGAAAATCAAAATTATTACAGCTGATTAAAGTGACAGAATATTTAGAGCGAGATGGGAGAAGAAACGAATCAAAAAAGCCGTGTGTTATTGAAAATATTAATACACAAGCATAAACTGTATTTTGAAATCTGTAAAAATAGATGATATCTTGAGAATTTTTCTGAAGGCTTCGAATAATTCAGTATGTGTATGCAGTATGCCATATGAATGCATACCTTAGAACATCTTCTTTAAAACCACAGGCAGAAGCAAAGTTTAAAATTCTGTAATTCTTTAATAATAAAATTTGCATGTCATAGAAAATGGTAAGGGAATTAAAATTTGTTATAACAAAATTTAAATTCTGACCCAAATGGATTATCACTATAAAATATTATGTAAAGATTTAGAAATCTAAGAACATAGAACCAAATTAGATATCTACAATCGTAATTCTAAAAGTATACCGGTATCTACTAGTGCTCACCCATGTGTGTAACCTTAGAAAACATGATCAATATTTATTACTTACCAAATATATACAAGGAGTATATTTACAAGGGTAAATAAAAAATTATTTATACAAATTTGGATTGTAAGTTTACTATTCCTAATTTTCCACTCTCCATACTGTTATTGGGAAATAAGGGAACTAATTTAAATAATTTTACATCAAGGTTATAAATTAAATAAAAATAAAAACACAATGAAAGTAAAATATAATAAAGAGGAAATAAAATTACACTAAAATTTTGATGACCCAAAACATTTATTTTCTTCAGAATATTCTGTAGAGAAGAAAATGAGAAGATAAAATTAGGAGTAATATGTTAGTTATAAAGCTGTAATATATAGTAACTTAATAGTAAAATGGACTAAGAATACACAATTTTAGGGATAACAAGAATTGACTGCTATAATTAATGTAGTGGAAAGGAAATATTAGTACACTAATAGGGGAACAGACACAAGCGATGTTTATTGTTTTAGGTAAAATTAATACTGGAAAGTTAATCTAAATTTTATAGTTGATTTAATAAGACATTATATTCAACATCCTTTCCAGAGAAAAACCTTCTGAAGTCTCCTTTTTCTACAGTTTGGATTTGAACTACAGTTAAAGTTTTTTCTAAATTTACTAGACATTTACTGTGCATGTTCTGAAGTTTATGCTTATTCTGTTAGTAGGAATTAATAAGTGAGAATAAGAATGTAACTATAAAAATATTAAAAATTTACTCTGTCCGTGTATAGGTTAATATTCTTCAGTTTATTTTCAAGTTCTATTAAAGTAAAGATGACTGTGTTAATAATGAATATAACATTGTTTTCATGTTATAACTAATGACTTGTAAAATAAAAGAAATGTAGTGTCAGTGGCATTATCTTTATGAACATTAATAAACATCTAACTAAGGACAAAACACAACACTTATAACAGAAACATATTCCTACCTGGTCTTCCTTATTCAGATTCATTTACCACTATGTAGACTAATTAAAATAACCCATATACACTCTGGTGGGTAAGACATTTATTTGAATGTTCAGAGTTCAGCTAGTTATTAATACTTAGCACTAAAATTTTCTAATATTATTAACACTAAGGAGGACCGGACTGTCATTTTGACAGGATAAAATGTTCAAAGAATTAGTTCTCATAAATTGTTTATTGTACGATATCCTTGTAATCCTTTAAAGATTTTCCTGCCTCCCTAAAAAAGTTAACAAGCAATTAATACTAGAAGAACTGGCACCTGTCATAATTTTGATGGGCTTATTACTGGAAGTCTAATGACTGGCAGTCATATGTCACTATTTTGTGCAACTGTCTAGCCTTCACTTCCGCTGCTCCAATTGAAATAAAGACACTCTGGAAGTTTGTTTATAGGCCTATATATTTTTCAGGTTTAAAATTGCCTTCTTGTTTCATTGTTTGGTTGTAATTTCCACAAAGTGTCTATTCATATCAAGAAAATATAAAATTACATTTTTCTTTAATAAAAAATTCAGTTTGTTTCACATGGAAATTTAAAAATGCTTTCATTCAAATCCAGAATTTGAAAATAATTTGACAGATATGCTCAGTTATGAATAAGCAGGTGAAGTAAGCAATCTGTGCAAGATGTTTATGTTAATGAGTTTACCGGTATGTCCCTTTAAGCTACATCATACAACTGTGCCAAGTGATATGAGTAGCCAGTGACTGAATAAACAGCGAGGAACTATTTCCTATTGTGTTTTAAAATTAATGTTAGTGTGTTTACTGATATTATACTTAAGTTTACAATATTTGTTTATTCTCTATAGAAACTGAATATATTTCATGCTTTTTTTATATTTTATACAGTAAATTTCAAATTGTAAACAGCCTTATGTTTATAGTTACTGATATTGGGAAGAACACAGTGAAGTCCTAACATATATATTATGGTTTGTAACAGACTTAAACTTCACTACTTTAGTTTTTACCTTAGAACTACGTAGTTTCAATCACCATTATGATCATTGTCAGCTACCTCTGAAGTTTGGTTGGCAGGGCTGCTCCCCTCGACGACCAATCTCGGCTCCTGGATGCCATCTAGTGGTGGGTGAATGTATCTTTTGATTAGACTGTCTTCTGCTGGTATTTCGAAATTCAGTAATTTGTGTCTTTTTTTTTTAAATAAAAATCCTTTCCCAAACATTTAATTCTTGAGGCCTTTCTACTGGTTTTAATTAAAATTTAATTAATAAAACCAGTTATTAAACCATTAATTAAAATTTAATTATTAATACCAGTAGAAGGGCCTCAAGCATTAACAGTTTGGGAAAAGATTTTTATTAAAAAAACACAAATTCCTGAATTTCGAAATACCAGCAGAAGACAGTCTAATCAGAAGATGCATTCACCCACCACTAGATGGCATCCAGGAGCCGAGATTGGTTGTCGAGGGGAGCAGCCCTGCCAACCAAACTTCAGAGGTAACTGATGATGATCACAATGGCGATTGAAACTACATAGTTCTAAGGTAAAAACTAAAGTAGTGAAGTTTAAGTCTATTACAAACCATAATATATATAGCCTTATGTTTCTTAATAAACCCCCTTTAAAAGAACTGAAAACTATAGAAAACTTTCAAAAATTTTGAAAGAAAAATTCAAGAATCTTACAATCCGTCAAATAATCTGGTCCTTGTAAGTAGACAGATACCCATGGCCCTCCTAGTGTTAATGTACATTAATAAATACTAATAATGTCAATGTGGGTTAAACATATATGGAAAAATATCTTTCTTAAAAATGAATTAGGTAGTGTGACGATATAATCTGGAAAATCTCTTACACAGGTCTCATGGAACTATTTTCTACAACTTTTGAAAGATTTGTTATCAGACCTAGGAATGTATATGTATATATTTATATCAGACTAATTAGCCTATATGCTTTCTAATACAATAGTTGATAGAAATGACTTTTATATATTATTGGAAAATAAGCACAGAGAAGTGAAAAACATTGCTTAATAATTATTCAGAATGATTCAATAATGTGAATGTATATTACTGTATAGAAATATAGTGTATCTAAACATAAATCCCCAACATTATTTATTTTAATTATATTTAAACTGCTTACTTTGTCAGGTGTCTTTTAGTTACAATGTAGGCCTATTTAAATAAAACGGCAACAAAATATATTTTTTCTTTACAGAAATCTACTACCAGTAACCAAACAGAATCAATGAACCAAATAAGGATTTGAATGCTAATAGAATACATATACGAATTAATATTTATAATAATTATGTAGTCAAACTTAGGCTTTGATACTCCAATTCTTCTAGCAGTATTTTAAAAGAGATAATTATTTCTTGGTGGAAATACTAATGATCATGAATACTCCTGCTGGATTTGATTATACCTTAACATGTTAAGATTTATTAAAAAAAGAAAATTACAAATAAAATTACACAATCTTACCCTTCATATGTTCAGGGGGTGCAGAATTTACTTAATAAAACAGAGATGTGAAGTATACTGTATTCCTTACATTTTCCTTTTTTGTTATTTCGCATAGAACAATTTCAAATTTAAATTGATTAAAACATTATTTGTATTCTAATGAAAAAAATAGCCTGAAACATAAGACACCACACAAAAATTATTAAAACATGAGGCATTCTGCAAGAGGAATATGTTACCAAAATAAGAGAAGTAGCTAAGTATTACAAACAAGAAAGTCTCATTGTTACTTGTAGAATTTGTCGTGAAGCACCACCATATACACAACATAAGTTCAGGCACATGCTACAACTGAAAAAAAAGCTCATTCCATAAAATGAAATGTCCTTACAATAAACAGCTAGCTTACCATCTTATGTTTATACTGCAGTAGGCACAACAAATTTCACAAGTTTTCTAAGAAGAAAAAAGTATAAAAATTGGAAATTCTTCATAGAGGGATTGCAGAGACTTATCACAGGTTGTTGTAAAATTGGGGGCTTTACCCCCCCACTAGGGGCTGTGGACCCCCCTTCCAAACTTCCACCAAACTCCCTTCACTGGAAGCTTCGAATATGGTAATTTGGTATTGGAACCCTTTTCTGTTTTTCTTTGTTGAGGGCTTCACCCCCAAACCCCACCAAGGAATGGATTCCCCTTCCTAACTTCCACCAGATCCCTTCACTAGGAGCTTTGAGTACGGTAATTATTATAAACAGTAACAGGGGAACCTACCCATATAACTTGCCGGAGAGCACGCATATATAAAATCACTGGCCGCACTGGATAAGCCTTTGTGGGAAGGTTCAATGATATTTAAGATCACCTGCAACCAATGGGAGTGTTTATGTCCAATTTACTGGCGGCATAACCACTGGGAACACCTCGCATGGAAATCCAATCAACATTTAAATTATGAAGAACTGTATGACACACAGGTGATTTCATCAGGCAAGAGAAAGAAAGAAGTAACATTTCCATGCAACAAGATTATTCTGCAACACAACTATATGGAGTTCAAAGTGTTTGTGACACCTAGTGTCAGCAATGCTGATTAAATATTAACAGCCCACCTCTAGAAACGAAGTTCTGTCAAAAAAAAAAAACAGATAATAGTGCTACTAGATAATTGTGAAAGACCTGTACACAATATAACAACAAAAATTGTATAATACTTTGTATAATGAACTTTTTTTAGTAGGAATCTGTAAACGATATAACCCAAAACTCTACTTTATTATTACTTATAAGTCACTACAACCCCTCTATGTATTTTTATTTTTCAAAATTTATTTAATGATTTCTTTAAAAGTACAGACATGTATAAATATATTTTTATAAGTAAGATCGACAGATGTGTACAATTTACTTTTTCATAATCCCTCTGACTGAATGCTTCATCACACATCACCATACTATCACTGTAACAAAGAAAACAACTAATATAAAATATACAATATAATAGCTTACAACACAGCTAGATAAGTATCATAACATCAAATTATTTTGAAATTTGTTGTGTAGAATAATTAGGCGACTAGGTTAGAAATATATTTTCAACCTCCGTTTACACATTAACATCTAAATATAGATCAAAGTTAGAATTCTATCCAGCTCTGTTGCAGTTTTGAGACGAAAAGTAGTCAGCAGCACAGACTTTTCTTTAAGGAAGGACCCCTCCGAGTTGTGTGGAAAAAGTGGTGAGGATGAGGCAGCTCAGATACTTACGCGCAGGATATGTCTGCGGAATGCCATTAGTGTAGACGGATGGGTCGGAGCCAGCAGGTTGACCATTTGGGGTCTGTGCTGCCATGTTGAAGTTGGGCATAGTCGGGGAAGGCAGGCTAGGAATGGTGCCATTAACGGGCTGGCCTGAACCCGAACCTAAAATGAGAGCTGATTAGTTGAAATAGAATTACAATGATATCGAATTGAAGCATGGTTCTAACAATTAAACAACAACAGGGTTCAGTCTGATATAACAAAATGAATATATTACAAAATGTTTTTCTTAAAGGAGAAAACGTTGGGCTATGAATACCTATTACAACAGCATAATGCTACAATAACTTTTGACTTCCTAAAGGCTCTTAAAGTAATTCCTGAATTAAAGCATGGCATTAGAAGTATACACTTGTTTACATTATTATTAAATATCTCATTATTAATAAATATCTCATACCAGTGCTAAAGCTAAGTCATATCATATTCCTTAACTCTTTAAGTGGCGGTAAATAGTTAAACTTTATATTCATGTCAAACAACTAAGATATGTGAAGATCAGTACCAACTGTTTCACATTACGAAGACTGAAGCTTTCTGGTAGGGGAAGGGTGATTGGAAAACTACCGGTAACAAGAACCTATCTTTCATATCTAGCAAGAAATTTGACATATTCCAGAAAGATAATATCCAAGGTTGAGGAAATAGACATCTACAGTGCACACCACTTATTGTGATCACTTCGGGACACAGCTAATCTGATAATATTAACAGATAAGAGAAGCCGAAGGAATTAAATGAAGGATATTTATTCATAAAATAATTTGTAACTGTGAATCATTGAATCACTCTTAGGCTAATTCAGAAATAGACTGCAAGCAACTATTTTTTAACCGTAACAAAGTTTTCAATTGTTTTTACTTTCCTTTAGGAATCCATTAACCAAAACTCCATACTCAATTATGAGTTACGAGTGTTTTTGGAAGTCTATACTGATCTGTGGTGAACACCACTTAGCAAAACATCTAACGCCTGTCTGTTCAAGTCTTTGCATTTTACACTAGTCATCACTGCATGTCGATATCTTCATAAATCTTAAGCTGCAGCTTAACAGTGGGGGTGAAACATGTTTCATTGCTTAAAAGAGAAAGTTAGGTAATGCCTGGTAATGCCATCCCCTCGAACTGGTCATCCTGTGTGCTGGGATAGAAGGTCTACCTCCAGTACAACACAATACAGTTGACTTACAAATGAAACCCTTATAAACGAAATTTTGAATGACGTATAGTACTTGGAAATAAAGCCGCAAAAAGGAAAATGTGATAACATAAACTGAATCTTTGATCACAATAAACAGATTTTTTCAATGTATCAGTATTAATCTGTACAGGACTTCATAAACGTGATAACATTACCAGATTAATAACATTATCTGCGATTATGTTATGTGGCCTTCAGTGTATATTGCTTTTATGGTGAATTATAAGGGCCATCTATGTGCAACAAACATTTCTTTTATCAATTTTATTTCTGCATTAATTCCTTTCCTTGTAATATCATTTTCAGTATTGTTTTTATATCCAAGCTGGTTTTTAGTGTAATCAACAGTGTGATCAACAGACAATAACTGTATATGGTTCACCAAATTATTATGTTAATGATCCTTTTTGATAATTTGCTGAAAATAAAGTTTGGGTTTATACAGTACTATGTTCTTTAAATTATAGAAACATGTACCATATAAACAAAGCATTGTTTTACTGTTTATATTATACAAAAATAGATTTCTCAATTTTATGCTTTAAAGGACAAACATTTACAAACTGAACCCTGCGATAACTACACACACACACACACACATACAAACCAAGACCAACATTGGAGAGAGAAAAGTTGGAGATCTTATTGCCAGATGAGCTGATGCTATTATGAGTTCCGTGGGAGGGGCCAGTACTGTTTCCTAAATTTTTAGAATTTGGGCCCAGTACTCTCCTGTTGTTTTCACAGGCAGATAGAACTCGCTCCAGAACTTTATTCCTCAGATAAGGCCGATCTGGCAGGGATTGAACTTGATACTTCTGGATTTACATTCACACAAGCTCCAGTAGACTCTTAGGCATACAAATATTGCTGTTCTCTGAAAGAATAGTGAAATTTTGCTGAGTGAATATCTAAATACTTGCAGAACAGGGAAATCAAAATAAACTCATCTCTTGATTTTACTAACTTAAGATTTGGAAATTTGACATCTGACAATATGGCATCATTATCCCAATGCTTTATTCCTAATTTGATGGACTTTCTCAACTATTTAATGAATTGTTTCTTGGAAGTTGTCCATTATGAAGTGAAGTGCCGCAACAATGACTGTTTAACTACTTTGGATCAATTACACAGACACTCACTACTTGCTTCTGGTATATGAATTACTTTCGGATCAATATTAATTGCATTTCGTGCAACAATAATTAACTCCCTTACTACCAACGTTGGAAATTAGTAAAGTTTTTGTATGGTATGGTTGGGTAAAGTCTGATTTGAATTGTGTTTATTTGGAATATTTATGTTTTGTTATATGTTGTGTGTGTACATATTTTGTACTGTTTTATAGTGTTAGGTGTGTACTCTTTGAGGCTAATGTGTAGAATTTCTATGTAGAATCAGTGTTTTGTTTGAGGGCTCTGATGTGTTGTATGTACCATGTTTTGAAGTTTTATCCCATGTAGAATTTGTCGCATTTATAGCATTTTATCTTGTTAACTCCAGGAATGTTATATTTGTTGTTTGTTATTATTGAGTTATATTTTGTTAACCGTTTTGTTCTTTATAGGGAATGCTGTTTTATACACAAATTCTATTCGATAGTGTTTAATCAAGAGGAAAAATTTAGTTTGCAGGAAAAGAGCATTAAATGTATTATAACATTAAATTACACAGACAGTTGATAGCTGCTTAAGCAAGGGCAGCATCTTTAATATAAATTCATAACTTTGATAACTAATAAATTAAAGCACTAATCTTCAGAATAAGGTGATCACTGTTTCCGCCGGGCCGTACAGAGTGGGACCAAATTACAATATTACCATTATTTCAAACATGACTACATGCCGATTGAACTCAGCAGATGGTCAAGAAGTCTATGGATTATAAATTACACACCGCGCTGGTGTTTCATATGGGATAATATGATGGTAAATAGAATGATGAATAAACTCAGTGTTCGTAGGACTTACCTTGAGAAATTATTACAAATAGAGGTTTTGTACTTCTTAGTGTAACGATACTTTATGAAAGGTGTGAAAGGATAAAGAAAACTTCTGCATTAAGGTAAGTAGTGGCAGCTAAATTCTAGGTTAGTGACAGGTTATGTTAGGTTAGGAACAGTTATATTAGTTTAGCAGCAATATACTGAATAGCGCAGGGTTCCTTATGTGCCATGTAACAATGTTATATGAAAGGTGTGGAAGGGTAAAAAGCTTCTGCATAAGTTAAGTAGTGATAGCTAAATTCTATGTCAGTGACAGGTTATATTAGTTTAGCAACTGTATATTGAATAGCGCAGTGTTTGGATTGTGCCATATTGAATCTCTTCCAGCAATTTTATTACTGCGCCAAGTGTTCCTCTTTCATTTTCTGCGGTTCAGAGGGGCATGGATGCTAGTTGCAGAGATACCTCGCTGCTAGCTGGCTAACCTATTTCAAAGGAGTTCCAATTAAGATTTATGTGGAGCCCACTTAGCTAATGCCTTTCAATGTTATATAGTCTTGGCGATATGATGGCACAACCTATTTTGTCCAAATAAAGTGGGGTCAAGATATAATTCAGCTCATTGCTCATCTCAAGTTTTTACATAGTTTTCTAAAAGCAAAAATGAAACGAATGCACCGTATTCTATTGGACACTCTGGCCAAAACAATATCCAGAACACTGCAAAGCCCTGAAACAAAACACAGATGCTGCCTTTGCAAAACCACCTAATAGACATTGAACGAATACACAGACATCAACACATATATCGAAATTCTACTCATTAATCAAGAATTACATCCTGAACACTAAAGGAGTGAGATGCATGATTGTGGTTGGACACAAATGAATACATATGAACAAATATTCTAATACTATTTCAGTCCCAGAGAGAGAGAGAAAAAAAAATGTTGTCCCTAGACTTAACTGTGCTTTACTCGATAAGTTTTATATTACTGTTCTAATGTTTTTTTTACGTCACGGGAAAAAGGAATAAATGTTTCCTTTCTGATTTTTCAATAAAGTTGGCATTTTTTGCACAAATTAAATACGTAAGATTATTACACACACTGCATAAGTTCGTGACATAAGGCAACATTGAATAGAGTGTGTCTTAGTTGTTTTATAGGCCTACACGTAACAGAGGTCACTGCCACCCAGATCAAGCTACCTGGGAGTGAGCTGTTGCAATTCTGCAGAACCTTTGAACCTAATTATTACATAAACCATAAATGTAATCACAAAATGCAAAAATAGGCTTTGTATTTATTTTAATGTTACCTACTGCCCCCTTTGAATCTGTACAGTTATAAGCCTTCCACTCTGTATACCAGGAAAAAAAATGAGCACCTGTGTAACTGAACTAAAATTGTTATACATTGATTGAAATGAGCGCAACTACCACCAACATGTGGTCATAGTGTCTAGACACTCATATCACTGAAGCAGTTCTTTTTCGAAAACATTTTTATCAAAATCAACAAACATATTGGAAATTCTATCTCTGAGACAAGTACCTCTGAATTATGCAGATCTCAGTTAGATTTAACATAAAATCAATCAATTGCCTTCTTCTAGAAATGACAAATAGAGTGTTAAAAATGTTACCCTATGCTGGTCTTGTTTTCTACATTTAACATTAATTTATCTCTGTGATCTAACCAAAAATTTGATGTAGCATATTCCAGAAAATCGCAGAAATATCTAGTAACCTTGTGACAATAATGCTTTGCTATTATTACTTTAAAATTAAAAGTAACACTATACTGAAAGTCTGATAGAAGTTTGAACATGAAGTTAAGCTTTGAAATACTTATCATGCATGTAGAGTAATGCTACTTCAAATTTTGGTTCATCACAAACTTCATACTACTGACTATAAGAAATAACACACAGGCTCCAATGTAGAGAATTCTGTATTTATGCTCACACTTATGTGCAGTGTTTTCAAAATTCCTTCCCTTGTTTTAAATACCAAACAGGATTTAAGGTTGATTAGTTGGTTGGTTGGAAGTTTCACTGGTTGGCAAAAGCCATTTCTGCCAATTCTGCAATGTAAAGTAGTTAGACCTTGGTAGAAAGAAACTCTTCTTTCCCATGTCATTAGTATTCTGTCACACTTAATAACAGTTATTGTAACTTATACTGATATTATGTCAACACATTAGAATTGAAAGAATTCTGCCTTCACAATTCAGCCTCAATTCAAGTTGCAAATAAATAATTTTTATTCGATTCTTATAGTACCTAAGTGTTACTACTTTTGTTAATTCCTCAATGAAAATGTGGAAAAAAGAGAGAAAACTATAAGAAATTTAAGAAAATGAAATAAGGTAGAAAAAAAATAAAAAAAATAAAAAAAGGACACAAATTAGAAAAGACATTAATAAAAATAGAATGAAGAAGGAAAACGCAAGACAAAGAAGAAAAGAATGAAGAAGGGAAAGAAATGAAGACTAGAAGTTAAAAAGGATTAATAATGGAATGAAGGCAGAAAGAATGAAAGCTAAAGAAAGATAGAAGAACTGAAGAAAAGATAGAAAGTGCAACAGAAATCTAGATAAATAGGTAAAAAGTAGACTGTTAAGTGGGTAGGCACTTTTATTTTTTGTATATCAAGGCACTAGTAATATCCAAGGAATCCAAATACAATGAACGCCGCTTAATGTAATCGCAGAAAATGTTATCAATTGGGTAATGTTTTATCACTTTTATGAAGTCCAGTATGGATTAATACTGATACATTGAAAAAGTGCTGTTTATTGTGATCAAAGATTCGGTTTACGTTATCACATTTTGCTTCTTGCGGCTTTATTTCCAAGTACTGTACATCATTCAAAATTTTGTTTATAAGGGTTCCATTTCTAACTCAACTGTATTCTGTTGTACTGGAGGTAGCAATACACTTCCCAGTTCACACAATGACAGAATCGAGGGGGGTGAAATTACCAAACTTTCTCTTTTAAGCAATAAAACATGTTTCACCCCACAGCTAAGCTGCAGCTTTTGATTTATGAAGATAACAGTGTTGGCTAGTGTAAAATGAAGAGACTTGAACAGACAGGTGTTAGATGTCTTGCTATGAGGTGTTCACCATAGATCAGTATCGACTTCCAAAAACACTCGTAACTCGTAACTGAGTCTAGAGTTTCGTTTAATGGACTCATAAAAGAAAGAAAATCAATTAAAAACTTTGTTACTGATTAAAAAAAAAGTTGTTTGCAGTCTACTACTGTATTAACCTATGAGTGGTTCAATGATTCACAGTTACGTTTTTTTTTATGAATAAATATTTTAAATCCTGTTTTGTAGTGTATTGTCTTATATATGAATAAATAACCTTCATTTAGTTCCTCCAGCTACTGTTATCAGTCGGTTAATATTATCAGATTTGGTGTGGCCCGAAGTGATCACAATAAGCGGCGTGCACTGTAATAGAATTCTCATACAGCAAACACAAGAAATTTGCTATAAAGTACCATGATAATAATCTTATTCTTTAATAAACTAATAATGTTTTACTCAGTGCAATGTCATACCCACTTAAACGGTCTTGTGTTCATTACTTGCATCCATAAGTGGAAACACAAAAGAAATGTTAGTAATGAAAACTGCTGAAGAAACAGAACAGGGAAAAAGAATTACAAGAAGACTTGAATGATGCAGTATATTCAATAAAGACAATGACGAAGGAAAGTACCGGTACTAAAGAAAGACAAAAATGGGGGAAGTATTAAAGGAAGTATTGAATGTATGACAGACAAGAAGGAAGAGAGGGAAAAATGAACGAGATGGGTAATAAAGAGTTCTAGAAAATCTTAAATTCATTACTTCAAGATTTAACAAAAGTGATGAGAAGTACCTATATATTAGCTGAGGAGGTATAAATTCAAACCTTTGTTTATAGTCAGTAGTACTTGTAGGATACTCAATAAAAATAACATATCTCACTACATATAAGTGATTACAAATACAGTATATACTCATTATTTTGTAACGGTATTTTACCTGCATCAGCATGCCATTTATCATGCTAGAAATATTTACATGCATGTTAGTGTAGGCATGAGGAATATATTGTAGGGTGTTACAATAATTTAGAACATTGATAAACAACAAATTCCACAAACTAATAAGAGAATAATTAATGTGAAAATAATGTTTAAATTTATAGATAATTTCATACTAACAATATAAATGGTATGTAGTCTATAAACTTATCCATATTTTACACAACAATGAGGAAAGAGTGTGAGATTTTATTTTTTAATAAGTGAAAATGAAAGAGAATGCCAAAGAGTTTGTATTTTAATTTTTATTTACAACAAGGTCGAAAAATTCACTAACACTTTTACAGTGTTCAATAGATTCCAGTATTAACGAATGTTAATGTGTGGTGTCTGTTCAAATCAGTGTCAATTATACTAAAACAAGCAAAAAAAAAAAAAAAATGCTAATAAACATGCAAGGAATTTTATTTTACTAAATCTTAATGTATTATTTTAGTGCTATATATTCTAGTTGTGAAATTTAAATTCAGGGCAAAATAAAAGACTATTTGCAGTTTAATATAATAAATTATGTTGAAAGCTTATAAGGAAATTATTACTGCAAACATGCTAAAACCTATTAAAAGATTTTAATTGTCCCTGTAAAAAAGAAAAAATAAACACATCAAATTCCACTGTAGAGCTTTAAAATTGTATCTAGAAACTTTTATGTCAGTGGCATTATATTAGAAATGTTTCGGTACAATGAAAATGTAAAGATTGACCTTATTCAATGTTACATTCAGCATGACCACACTAATTAATAGTTCTTCATTGAATATAATATGTATTACTGAATAAAGAAAACAAAAATGACATTTTGATTTTGAATTTGTAATTTAAGGTGACCATATTTTTATGAATAAAAATCGGGGACATGTAATGATATCATGGGTCTACTGGTTTGGCCAACTGATAGAAACACGTGCTTTATTTCCCCGAATTCATTTTCTTATATTAATGAAATAGAAAAGCGCACAACTTGTGCTGGGGTGTAACTCATTGCCTTATAACCCATAGTTATATCCAATTTCTTCTCATAGGAAATACATCTTACAGTGCAATCATCATATAATCACAGCATTTCATTTAACTGAAGTTTTATCACCATAATATAGGACAAAATCGGTACATTTTTAATAAATAAAAAAAGGACATTTTGCATCCCGACCAAGATACATAAAATTCCGGGAGAGCTTTTTAAAAAATGGACTGTCCCGACCAAATCGGGACGAATGGTCACCTTACAGTAATTACTTAAGGTTGTAAGTACTGATTGTAATCAATAGCTTTCCTATGCTTATTCTGTTTCTTTACATAGTACATTCCTATACTATACTATAAGCTTACTTAAAAAAATTCCTAATGCTTGCTGATATCAGCATATTGCATATATGTAATTCATGCTGTTTATGTTCACCCAAAAAAAAACTACGAACTAGCAATAATGTAAAGTGAATGCATTATAAGAAAAAAACAATAAATGAGCTATAATTTTAAATAAAATAAAAATAAACTAGGTTTTAGAATAGGGTATACGAATTAATTTCTTTTATGTTATTTTGAATGTTTCATACACAAATAAGTAGTTTTATACACAAATATATAAATCTATAACTGGAATAGATCAATATTAAAAACAATACCAGTACATACGTATATATAGTATGGCATGTGTAGAGTTTATGTGTGTGTGATATATAATGAACTAAGTAGTTGAATATTTCAAACAAAATAATCTTTAAATCACTGAAATCAAAATATTTATTACTTTTTGTTACTAGAAAATTTAAATATTGAAACCATTTTTATAAAATCGTGTCCAGATTAAAAAAAAAATGCATTATAGTTAAATAGACCTATAATGATATTATAACAATTATTGTATTAATATGATAATGATGAGTGTTCTGCCCGAAGACAAGTACAGAGGTGGGACGAAGCCGTGGGATGTTGATCACGACTCTTCCGAAATGAATCAGGCAAGGGTGATACCATGAAGATTTGCCATTGCCTTTTGCGGTATGGGGATCAAAGGACACAACACCCAGTCCTAAACCCATGGAAGGAAATTTTCCACTGTTAAAAATCCCCGACCTGGCCGGGAATCAAACCCAGGCTGCCAAGGTGGAAGATAGTCACACTACCAACTCACCCACGGTGGCAGACTATTAATATATCTCGAAATAATTATATCTGGCTATGATATGATCAGTTAAGGGACAAGCTCACTTTCCCATGTAACAAACGACTTTGAAACCGGTTCTTCTTAACTGTCTGATGATGAACAGCATGAAAACAGATCTTGATACATGACAAGCAGTTAGCTGATATGATACCATCACAAATATGAGAAGTTTTTATGCTTTTCTGAAGGAAAATATATCAATAAAAATTATCAGAATTTCTTATATGAAAACAGGCAGTTAATGTCTCTGAGATCTTGTTGTCTGCAATGTTTGTATTAATTGTGCACATACATATATATGTGTGTTGGATAAGTTGTATTAAAATCTCAGGAGTAGGCCTACATTCCTTGGAATAAAATATTACTAAATATTCCTTTAATATTGCCTAAAATGAAATTTCTTAATGAATAATTAATGCTTAATTATCAGTTATGATCAATGGTTTCACATAATGGATTGTATATGAGAGCCAACAACACTGGCCCTCAAATTCACCTGACCTAATTCCTTAGATACTTTTCTGTTTGGTTATTTTATGATCATAATGTAGGATAATGCTTTTCTCTGGGGGTACGCATACCCCTTAAACATTTTTTCAGTTTCATATACAAGAAAATAATTAATTTCCACAATTTGAAATCTGGAGAAATTTGTGCCAAACAAAATAACGAAAGTGATTATATTGCATCGTTTGCATTAAAGTACCATAGCTATTTTTATTGAACGTTTGTTATCTATACCATGACTTTTGAGAGGTGGGGACTGAGATTAATGCTGCGATCAGGAAAACAAGTGCTAAGTGACTATGTTGCCGATGTTGCTGGATGCAACATTAGCACATGCTCAAAAGTTTGTTGTACCGTATCCCTTTTCTCTTGGCTTCAAATTGCATTTATTTGTACTAATGCTGCTGCTGGCTACTCTGCAGTTGTTTTTCATGTATTAAAATATATGTACCCTTGTGAAAATGACTCCGCTTATATACCTTACATATAAGATAATCAGCAGTATCCTGCAGTAGTTCTGAGGTTGGTCGCAAACCTGTCATGCCCCAGCTCTCGAAAATAGAGGTATGACTACTTCTCATTTTAAATTTAACATCCTCTGGAGGAAGATGCAAGAAACCCTATAAGTGTATCACAAATTAAATTGCAGCTTATGGGTAGAATTGATTGTGTACAAACTAACTCCATCTCAGAGAATTAAAATTTGTAGGCTATAACCATATGGATGTTGTGTGTGATTCCACTTTCATTCTAAATATGTGGGTAATTTTGGCAATGTTCCGTCAAGTAAAAAGTGAGATTACCCTTTAATTTAAAAAAAAGCACCGCCTATTATTAATTATGAAGATTTATAGGAAAATATGTAGAACACACAATCATACTCACTGTGTTTTCACATCTGGGGGAAAGGTCAGAGAGAACACTTTTTAACATATCTAATACAAAAATATAAACTGAGGCAATACTTGATACTTTGCCATTGTTTTGACAATGAGTCATTTATCTTAGGCTGTGATTTTAAGAACATTAACTTTTTTCCAGTGTACATGCTCATGAGATTTTAAACAATACTTATACACCACTTTACGTATAACGAGTACTTAGATATAGGCCTAGTATGTTTCCGAAAGTGCATCTCTGGCCCGTAGGCCTACAATATGAATTTAAAAGGATTCAAGGATTTTAAATTTATGACTACTTATTTGTGTATTGTTTCTAAATCTAAGCTTAAAGTACATAGTAAAAGATGAAAGATCCGTACCGTACTCACCTGACGTGGGCGGTACGACAGGGTTGGCCATGCCGTTGAGGGTCGCATGTGGGATCTGTGTGGCTAAAGCTGCCATGGGGTTGATATATGTGCCTTGAGCTGTAGCAGCTGCCATGAGAGCTGCCTGTTGCTGCATGGGCTACCAGGAATGCAGGACACGGAGGAAAAACCACACATCAGATTAGAATTTTGAATCATTTTTCTGTAAAATGCCTAAGCATAATACATAAAACGTAATAACAGCTATAAAGATGTGCAAACATATTGATAAAGCTTTGTTAGATTCTTAAAGAAATATTTAAAACTAATGATAGAGAATGTCTGCCTATATGAGCCTTCTTTTGGTGATATGTCATCATGGCTGCTTTGATCATCAGATATCCATCAACTCAACTTCTTCAGATAGGATAATCTGATGAATATACTGTATGAAAACAAAGTCTGCAGAGCATTTGCTACACAAGCACCATCCACAATGTGCAGTTGGCAGTTGGTAGTTGGTAGTCTGAAGTCAGCAATTGCAGTCGGCTGCTTGGGAGCAGCACTCGAGTTGCCCACAATATGCAGTCGACAATGAGGTTAGGGAAACATTTTACAGTACAAAAATTGTGGAGGAATTCATTTATAATGCAAAATATATATAATAAAATGCATCATGCTTTTCCATAGTAAGCTAATTTATTTATTTGCACAAATAAATCTCGTAATATGTAACTTGCAGTCATGCAGTCAGTAGTCGAAGATGAATTTCCCCAACTGCTGACTACCGACTACCAACTGCACATTGTAGAGAGAGCTTTATCAGCATAGCCTATAAGCAGTCCTAGCTTGAATCATGCCTATATTCTGAGGAATTAAGAGGTTCATTTATGCTTATTTTTATAGGTGCATTATTTCATTTGTTCATTCTACTCTTCATTAGAAAAGTATAGTACTGGTATTCAACTATGGTGCCTACCATCCTATCTTTCTAATCTAAAAGTAAGTACTTTTTTGACAATTATTATAAAATTGAGTAATAAACGATAAGCCAGAGAGTTTAGTCCGTTTAACAAAAGTTTAGAACTAATTGCAGGGATGGTTTCCATGATTACGCACTATGTTTATTCATAAAAAGAAGTTCAAAATAGGTGATTTTTTGCTTGTATTCTTAATAATCCATAAACACCATAAAGTAATTTAATTTTTCTCGAAAGTGTCCAAAACACTGCAAAAATTATAATAGAGGTCACTTTTCTAACCTATAAATGGTAGTCTCTGTACAGAAAATGGCTGATGTAAGGCAATAATTATGACTGTCAGTGAGTTGCACATGGGTCATGTGATCCAGAAACAAGGCTGGGATTGTAAAATTGATGGTGATCTACACTAATGTCACTGTTCCTAACCCACTACCACCAACCTAACTCTACATGTCACTATATCAATATTCCTAACCTAACTGCCACTTAGGCCTACCTATAATCGGAAGTTGGTAGGCCTATGTAATGAGGGGGCGAAAGTGTGCGGAGTACGTAATGTAGGAAACTAAACCCCTTACTGCTCTAATGAAAGCTAAGAATCTCTGCTAACTTCCCATTATAATTAATATAAAGGTTCACAATAAACAAAAATGTTCCCTCTAAAAAATAATCAATACGTCGTAGAATAAAAATGGTTAGGCCTATAGGAAAACAATAATAATTAGGTTTTCATGCAGAATTCAGATCGATCTGAATACGCTTACCGTATTGAAATTATTATGAAAATGGGATTTCAGATGGAATTGAGTCTTACAGTCGATAGGCCTACACGTAAAAATCAGGATCGGATCGAGATCGCATTCAACCGCCATTACTGTATTCAATTCGATCTCAGTACGCTTATCAGACATTTCATTGGTCCTCAGTGTCCTCGTGGTGTTCCCGTGTACGACTAGAAGGGTGTCATTGGTCGTGGAATGGGGGCTAGCATATTCTGTGGATTCTTCCTATACGTATAGGCGTATTGAAAATTTTGCATGGAAACGTGATAGTATTGGAATGGGATCTAATTCAGATCGATCTAGATTCTGCAAGAAAACGTAATAATATTTTTCTTTTCGAGAAAGATATTAAAAGCAGGGTATTTGGAATAAATTTGGGACAACGGGACAACTCTCTAGGGGGATACGAGAAGAATTTGCAGACAAGGCAGAATGTGTACCTGTGCATAAGCTCCGTATGCTCCGAACTGGTTGAAGACAAAAGGGTTGAGTAGACTCATGTTGCCGGCCATCTGTTGCATTCGTCTGAGTTGACGTTCTTTCTCGGTGTCCGCGAACTTCACAACGAGGCTCGAGGACGCTCCCTGCAACAAACAGAAAGAACACTGAGTTTCGTTCAAACAAGAAACAAGTCAGCAGTGATGGGGAAAGTACAAAAAGAAAGTAATTGGGCTGAATTACCATTACCTGAGAGGCATTTTACTTAATTACAATTACTTTTTCAAAAAGTAATCAGTAAAATTACAATTACATTTACAATTACTTTACAAAATGGCAGTACCTAAAAATTCCTTTTTGTTTGTTTGTTTGTTTGTTTGTTTGTTTTGGACACAAGCCCAAATTATTAATGAACAAACAAACAAAAATCAGTGAGAATATTTTCGGAAACATTGAGTAACTTTTTGTTAATATTAACTCTAATTTGGATATTAGTTGCAAAAACAGTAATGATGACGATATATAGCAAGCGAGAATGATACTAATACTAACGACTACTAAATTGTAACAATTACGATTTTATTTCCAGAATTAAATTACAAGTAGAAATTACAATTTTTTTAAAAGTATTGATTACAAGTAAATGGGACCAAAAAAGGAATTGTTACTGCAATCCGATTACTTTTACTCAATTACTTCCCATCACTGCAAGTCAGGTATATTAGGTCACCATTAAAAACAAAGTATACTATACAGCATGTTTCGAAATTTAACGAACTTACTAACAGTAAGAAAATGTTGTTCCTAAAGTCAATAGTTGATAAACCTACAACCAGGGCTCATTATAGGCGAACTAGGCAGCTGCTTAGGGCGGTGAATTAAAAAAAAATTAGAGGCTGCAACATTTATATTTTTTAAACTGAAATTTCCAACGCGACATTAAAATATGTGTGGCTCTTTGGTTTCTGTTGACACTACCGATCTCCGTGGCAAGCGCAGGATTCTTTTTCCATTGAAAATTAGTTACGGTATCACTCAAATGGAAGACTTTGCTAAAATTAAAGCAAGAAAAGATCCTTTAGGATTATAAGCCTTTTTTTTTTCTTTCTTTTTTTCAAATCCTCCTCCTGGAAAGAAAACTTACCTATGATGCAGTTTCTTGTTTGTTTAATTCAAATATAAAAAGGTAAAGCCTAACCTTTTAATTAAATATTCTTTTTATTTAATCCCCATACTACCTAGATATGCTAATAACGTCTTCATAAATACAAACCTTTCTAAAATTAAGCCAATTCAAATAAATTTTATTTAACCACTTACCAATTTATACCAGGCTAGAGAACGTGAAATTTCATGTTTAATCAAATGGTAAAAAAAAAATGGAATTGTTGAAGTGGCAATTTAGGGGGTGCCGAAATTCCAAAGAAGAGAGATCACCAATGCTTAAGCAAAAAGAAAGAAAAAAATACACTACTTTTTGCTACTCTTATTTCGCATTAAAACACATTCTCTAACAGGAGCTTGTTCTTCGCAAAACAGAAATTAATAAAGCTGCTATGAAAAAATTATTTTTGCTATATTATGAGTTCGATATTTAAAGCACATTTCTTTCTTCATCGGCCTTGAAGTTGATCAAGTACTGCATGGATAGTAATAATAATGACTTTCAAATCTGTTCTTTCATCTTCCTGCCTTTTTATTTTATTTTCGGGGTTTCTCATTCGACTCTACAAAATGTTCAATTCTGTTAACCAAATCGCAGTTATGGAGTGCTTCTCTACTCATACCGTACCAACTCTGTCTACAAGGAACAAATTGAAAATGGGATTTTACTAGATAGTTTAAAGGGTTTACTTACCTAATTTGTCTGATAGAACTTCAGAGAGAGAGAAAGTTGCAGAATACCATAAAAAAGATAATGTTAAATGCTCTGTACTTTTATGTGTTCCGCAGGAGAAAAGGGGAAAAAAGAGAGAAATTTCCAATAATGAAACTAAACGAAGAGCGGGATTACTTTGTAGATCCGGATGTAAACGAGTTCTTTAATATTCCAGTTTTTTACCCTTTTAGAAATGGCGAAATGTAGTCAAGCATATATAATATTACGGAATACGAAAAGTAGATTTATTTAAGTTACGCTATTGTGGTCAGTATAAACGAGTATATCCTGGAAGCTATTTTAGGTTTCTTATTTATTGTAGGCTAATCTATAGAGTGTTTACCTTCTTGTTTATTTTTCATCTACTTGAAAGAACTAAAACGAACGGTAGAAGTACCTCAGTCCAACGATTGTAGTTCAGATAATTATATCTAATAAGGACCTGCAGCTGAATAGGTAACCAACTCCTACGGGATTCTTACCTGAAAGCTGAACAGGTACAGAACCCATGCAATTAAGTTACCACCGAATAGAGGTATGCCCCATTCCAATCTCGCATGGATGGCGCGATCGTCTGTCAATCAGAGGCCAATGACAAACCAAACCAACCCTACTCTTGTGCGAGTACGCACGAGGGGTTCCTGTCTGTCGCATTAATTCATCGGTGGTCGACGGCAAAGCTCCAATCGAGTTGATTCGACCAAGATAGATATACAAGGAGCACCTCAGAAAACTGATATTTTTCCCCAGCGTGAATGTATTCAAGCAACCAGGCCATCAGCCCCTACTTAAAAGATCTTATTATCAAACTCTCACACGAATTTCTCCTCTCTCGCTTCACAATCCCATACAGATTAAGTGGCTGTATTGCAGGATATGGGCATTTAGTTTTTGGTCTCACTTAAAGAGGTATTTTTTGCGAGGCAGTAGTTCAAAGCAGAGTTTGTGGAAGATGTGATTAGCTTATAAACTAACCTTCAAAGTAGTATTACGAAGAATGTTTGAAATACATGTTTTAGGTCGTTGCATATACACTTTGGAGCTATTTTGGAAACAGCCGGGGGAAAACAAAATTTTCTTTACGTGAAGTTACAATAGGAAACAGAGAATGCCGTCGACTGCTTCATGCAACATATACAATTCTGTTTTAATACAATTTTTCGTTTTTCAGCTACGGTGTTCGCAGACACACAGACAGACAAACAAGCATGACAAAAACACACACATTCAGACATGTCTCCGAAAATAAATTTTTTGGACTCAAGTGATCTCAAAACGTATCTAATGTTTAAAACTCGATATCGAATTTCAGGGTCAAACACAACTGCTCCATCTAAGTACAGTGAGTCCCACGCAAGAGTTGGCCAATGACGCGGGTTTCTGCGTCGCGGCTGGCACAGCTCCAACTCCCGAGCGATCGGGTGAAATATCTACGCAAATAATGCCGCGGTCGTTGTAATGATTCAGGTTCTCACATTTACAGTTAAAATTACAATAAAAATAACCACGTACCTCATCACAAAAAATGTTGGAAATGTTCTCCTCTTGCATCCAGACAATACTGGCACCTTTTTAGGAAATTTTCTTTCACGCGCATAAGTTCAGCTTCCGAGACAGAGTTACTTTCTCTTTTGATAGGCCTATGTGATATTGTCATTAAGTTCTTCTAACAGTATGTAAATATTATTTATGGGAAACTTGAAAAATAAAGTATATAGGTCAATTTCCCATACATAAGAAGAATTTAAAGACAATATCACAAGAGAAATTAATTCTATCTCGGAAGCTGAACTTACGCGCGTGAAAGAAAATTCCCTAAAAAAGGTGCCAATGTTGCGCGTATGCAAGAGGAGAACATTTCCAACATTTCTTGTGATGAGGTACGTGGTTATTTTCATTGTAATTTTAACTGTAAATGGGAGAACCTGAATCATTACAACGACCGCGGCATTATTTGAGTAGATATTTCACCCGATCGCTCGGGAGTTGGAGCTGTGCCAGCCGCGCCGCAGAAACCCGCGTCATTGGCCAACTCTTGCGTGGAACTCACTGTACATGTAACTTCAGTTACTTTCTGAAACTACAACTTCAGTTTCTTTGTGCTAATTTCCATTAATTTAGCATAGACCTTCTGAATGGTATTGAGATAAGTGAGGTCGAAAAATAAATTGATAATCAGGAAATCCCGGAGATTCCAGTATTCAATTGGTTGACGACATTTAAACCTACAATTCTCTGATTATAACCAACTATACTATTTGAGTTCTACGACCCATGGAACAACTAGTAGTGTTCATTTCTCGGCTTGCAACTAACCTAGTAAACAATTATGATCGCAACATGCAATTTGTAATATGATATAGTTTATAATTCAATTTTTAGATATTTTTACACCATTAAACGTTGTCTGAACCTTTTTAATTTTTTAAAATATAGGCCTATAACCAAAGTAATAATTGTGTTTATTTACTTAACGTCTTATTATTTCTTATACATATAATACTGACAATATAAAAGAGTAATAATATTAAATAGGAACAAGAATAATAAAATAGTAATAAAATAATAATAATGACAATAACAATAATATAGCAGCTCGATAACTGCATACACACACATCAAATACAGTTTGGCATCACCTCGGTCCCAAAAGTTCCTGAACCTTTACATAGATAAAAACATACCTTACTCAGAGTGATACGCAAAAATATAATCCATCTTTATTGGTCATCAGAAGCTCTACAATAATATAAACATTCAACATCAGATGCTGTACGACGCGTCCGACATAGTGAAGCAAAACTTTTTTTTAACGAGCATATAATATCATAATAATACCATGCATTCAAACGACCCTTTTTAGCCTAAATTATCTACAAAAAGAACTGAGGAAGAATCTGTTTTTTACTTTTTATGCCCTGGATTTTTGTTTTATTCTAGCTCGTGTGTCCACCACTCTATTTCACAGTATTTAATTCGCAAATGCATCAGACCCAAAGGATAGAGTTTCCAGCAACATAAAGAACCACTCCCAGCCTGTCCCAGCTCAATTTGATTGAAGAAATTAGCCGCTCCGTTGCTTTTTCGCAATACAAATTCAATTTCCATCTCTACTCTAGGCAGCTCTTTTTTTCACATCCCCTCGTAGAAAACCCTGCATTATTACCCGCTCTCCCGTTTTTTATGAAGCGCAACTTTTAATTTTCCTTCTTAAAAAACCTTTAAGAGATAGTATCGTTCACTAATTCTGGTGCAATTTAAAAAGATGAAAGCGAATAGATTTAACATCCTACTGTACAAGGAAAATTACAATTGTATTTCATTTAAATGCAACATATTACATTGTTGAAGGCTTGAAATTAATTGTGGAAAATTGATACTTTTTTTCCTGATTTCGATAATCTATTCCAAAATCATCAAAAGCAATGCTGAAATTACACATTACACATAGTCTTTTTAATAGAATTGGGAGAATGTATTTTAGTAAAAAATGTTCATACTTTATTCTTATATTAAATGAAAATATATCCATTCCTTAATATAAGGATAAAGTATGATCTTTTTATAAAAATGCATATACATACTCGTAATTATTCACTTTTTAAGCAACCAAATGCAGTAATCTCACATTTATAATATTCTATAAACATAGATAAAAATTGTTAACTAGAAACTTTAAGTTATGTCATATTGAAGAGATAGACATTGTACTGTATTATTTTGTCATATATGTCATTTTGCCAGAGTAACATATATACAAAAGAAAAAATGTAGTTTCCACTTACGAAATTTCTCAATTTCAGCGAAATTTCGTGAACCATGAGCCGGCAGACATGCTAAAACATAAATTAAATCTTCACCGTTTATCCAGTCGTTTTCTGTGTAGAATTATTAATTCCTGATACTTTTGCGGTGCACTGGTATGCGCATATAACATGTATAAATATATTTAAACACACATATACACATACAACGTACAATTTGCAATCAAATAACATAAAAAGGACATCCGAATGAGAGCTCGTGTTTGTGGCAAATTACAAAATTCATTCGAGAGTCTTCCAAGGAAGTACTACTATTAATGGATATCACGCAATTTACAAATAATAGTTCTTATTATTAGGATATTATAAATTTTTTACTTACTACACTAAATGTGCTGAGATGCTCCTTTGACCTAGACGTCTGAAATTTTTACGATACGTTCCCCATGATCTGGGGTATACATTAAATTTCATCCTCATAGCACAATCGGTGCGGTCAAAACTTGATTTTTAATTTTCGTTAAGATTATTTGTTGTGCTTCCTGCAGTTATGTATAGGTAGGGGAAAGAAATCGGACCGACTCTTGTAGCTGATTTCAGAGCCTTGTGATACGTAAATAAATACGAGATGTAACGGAAACGTTTGTTTTCACAAGCAATGTAAATTACGTAAAATTATTTCTCAATTCAAGCATTTTATCGACACTAGAACAAACTTTCAATACATTTCAATACATTCCCTGCTATCATATCGGCAACTTAGATATTTTAGTCGATCCGTTTTTTTCTCCTACCTGTACAGTCATGCATAACGCACAAATAAATAATCATATCGCCGCTAGAGTATATTGTACGCTATATTTATTTATTTATTTATAAGTTTATTTATTATACTGAGAATATAACAGGCTCATTGCCCAATTACAATACTCTCTTCTACTAATTACATCAGTTTTACAATACTGATGTTAGATATTTAATGTAATAGTAACAATATTTAAAATAATACTACCACTAAAAAAATAAACAGGAAACAGGAAACACATACAATATGAAAATTACACGGTGTTGCTATGCTGTAGCGTTGTGAGGGCATCGATCATTTCTGTTTCGTAACCTCAGTGTTGTGTTATTATTTACACATAGTGAGTTTATTTACGAGCAGAGCTCAGTGTTGTATAATTATTTTCAATTAATGGTAAAATTCACTTAATGATAAAATTATTATTTTCCCAGCCTGTGTAACGGGGTAATTTATATAGTTATTTATATGGTGAGAAACACTTAAAATTACTTACCTACTCTTGTTCCTTCAATTTGGTTATACTGAGGAAACAACAAGAAGTACCGGTACTTATAATTTTTATTGAAGTTCTTTTTAATGAGAAATCCAGTGTAAGTTACAAAGAAAACAGGTGGTTGTTCTAACTTATTTTTCGATACGGCATTTTTTACAGTGTAACCATACAAGTGGTTATTTTGGCAAGGAGCAGGCCGGCTCTACAATGTGACACCTGTTGATGATATGAAAAAACCATTATACCCAACGCGGCCCATGGAATGTATCCAAGAAAGGCAACTGGTGGCAAATCCAATGATATTTAACAATCCTTTTTGCTCTTATGCTGTGACCGGGATTTTTTTGCGTGATATATGCATTTTATACTGTGCAGTACAAAGCAGAAAAAGATTTCCAGTAAGCTCCAGAACATAGATGTATAAGAAACAGAAACAAAGAAGATGACCAGGACAGGAGGAAGTAAACGAAGCATAACATAATAAATTAACAAAAAGAAAACGGAAATATTAAGGAATGAGAAAACGAAGATATTAAATTTATTTAACAAAACATCTACAGGGAAATACAAATTATTAATATTATTAAGAATTGTATAGAAGTAAATTAAGCTACGCCAAACTTCACTGAACTTCTGACACGGCATCCCATGGAGGGTTCGGCCTACCAACCTTATCGCTTTGTAATATACCTCTTCCTTTCAACTCTGCCAGCCTCATTCATTGCTTCTCAACTCATTGTCATCTTGTTTCAAACATTCTCACATTATAAAACTCAAGTAGGCTCCGTAAATTCTATCTGAACATCCAGGTCTGAAGTTAGCAACAATGGCTACTCCTATAACCCTTCGTTGTAAGACCTCTTTAACTCTGGCATTCAAGAGGTTTATTATAAGGAAAATAAACACAATACTAAATAAACAGAGAATAAATAAATAAACAAATAAATGAATAATAAAACAATAAAATAGTGAAGGTGAAGACAACAAAAGAGTTATCTTCTGTACTAAGTCTGGGAACCGAACGTCCAATGTTAACTAAGCCAACCTCTATTAATATCTCTATTTACATTAACAAAACAGAGTCGAAAAATGAGATTTTAATGAAAACATTACTCGATACCGATAGGGTCTGTCGCTCTGTATTAACAGGGGAGACGAGACAAAAAGTTGGGTTTGAAGATGCGCGGTGGCAATATGAGCTTGTGGAGTGACTTCGAAGAGTCATTCTCGCGCAGGTAATTATTTATGTCTTATCTCATCAGTTTATATAGGTGTCCCTAGATTCACGCGCAGTAGTGTGAATCAAAACATATGACGGTCTTAACTGGGGATCCTCCGAATACTGTATCATACTGTCTGGACCGTGCTCAAAGATCACTCAATGTTGTATTGTCAAGGTACCGTATTCCGTGAGACTGGCTGTTTGCCATGGGTGACAAAGTACAAGCTTGCCTAGCCATACATAACTGTGCACGGGGGCTTCACTAGCACAGAGTTACCAATCCTAAAGTACTGTTACTGAATAAATCATTTGTATAACATGATTAGAATTCAGTTATTAATAGCATATCCACTTTCTTATCAGCTTTCTCGATGTTGTTACAAACATAACTATCGTATTGGATTTCGTCATACCATAGCGCAACTGCTCCCTCCTTTATGCAACGATTAACCTTAGTTATGACCGACTCAAAATAAATTATATGCATAATTAATAAAATCAGGTAAACTGATATAACAGAGTGCCAGAATGTTTTTGTTTAATCAGTGATAATTGCAATTATGATATGCAGAAAAGAAGTTATTTTTGTAATCAATCTCCGAGTTAAGCTCCAGATCGATTCATTAAGCAGGGCTTGCGGAAGAACAAAGGTCTAAAGTTTGATACTTAACTTCAACATCTTAATATAAGATGTCATATAACAAAAGTTTATTCAGGGCTGACACTTACAGTATTTGGTTCCAAATTTTAAATTTCCGTTGTGTAGAATTTTCTACTTTTCAAAATAAGACACGGTTTAAATAAGTAATCGTCATTCTGTACGGTAATAAGGATAATAACTAGGCTTCTAATGTTCAAACAGGGTTTGAAGACTCAAGTTTAGTGTGAAATTTACCTAGCATGACGTGAATGCATAAGCAGTGAGCTTCTGGAGTGCATCTACTGCAGTCTACACGAAGATCAAAGGGCAATTTATTTACATTCATAAACATCACTGGTCACCATTTAAGTGTAGAATATAAATCGGAGATATTTTATTTGATCATACCTTTGTTTTAAAATAATTATGGAAAATGTTCACTTTTTATCTCTACCAGATGATACCTGAGCGCACTCTTGTTCTAATCTCTTGTTCTAATCGCTTGTTCTAATCGCTTTTTGTCATCGCGTGATGCACTCCCCCGACCTCTTCCTATAGAATATGCTTAGTGAACCTAACTGTTCTTTGTATGAACATTCGAAGCCCGGTAGTAACTTTTATATTATCATTAAGTCGTTATTATTGATATTATTGTTTATTATTATTACTGTATTATTATTATTATTATTATTATTATTATTGCTGTTCCTTTACTTCTCTCTTTGTTGTAACTTAGACATTATATAACTTTTCATTTAAAAAAATCTCAAATCGTATTCACTTTATAGCATTTGTGTGTAATCATTCTTCTCATTTAAATTGTTATATCAATTTTGTAATAATAACAATTAATCATTAGCTCTCTGTAATGTATATTTCTGAATATGGTTGAGTGGAAGACAATGCCTCAAGATCTTAATTCTGCCAGATAAAATAAAACCACTGATTGCTATTATAACCATTACTATTATTATTTTCTCCCATTTCCCATACCGTTTTACATTTATAACATTATGAAAACGATAAAAGGCTCAAAAGATTACGATGTTGATATCCTTATTTATACCACGTCCTCGGTATAACGCTATTAAAGGAAGCGAACAGAATTTTCTTCAAGGATATCAATAATTCCGCTCACACATAGTGAAGGCAAGGGTGGGTCACGCACAACTAAACGTTCGCACGAGGGAAAATATGTGCACGGGTCAGCAGTGACCACGAACTCAACAGGTGGGCAACAACACCCTACATTATATTCTTCCCTGATATGCTAAAACAATATAGTAAATTTTGCTCGAGTTTGCATAGTCCCCTCCCTATTACACCGCTAAACTCAAATTGAGTTTTCAACACTTAATATTTTAATTATTAGATAAATTCTAGAGTGATAGGGAAAAAGCAAATAAGTCAAAATACCAAAGTTTTAGGAGAGACAAAAAACAATTTATTTCCACAGTATTGTTACAATATTTAGTTCAGTCCAACATATATTTTTACACATTATCTTATACTATGTAAACAATATCTTATACTAGTAAAAATATCTGGGGGGGGGGCTGGTCTAAATAGTGTAACAATACTGTGAAAAAATTTTTTTTTTCTCTTTCCTGAAACCCTGGTATTTTGACTTATTCGTTTTTTCCCCTATCACTCTAGAGTTATTGTAGCACATTTTTTGTAATATTGGCTATTCAATTTACGATATAACTCTTATGTTGCTAGAACGTTTACCTTTCATATGATATCATGGTTTTCATGTGATTTGTGTAATTAAGAAACTGCCATAGGTAAATACACGAGAGTGATGAGTTAATCAGTAGAATTTATGTGTTGAACTCGTAATCTCGGGTGGAATTTACTAAAACTATTCCATGAATAAAATATATATCATTATTATATAAATAATGATATTTACTTACGGTGTTGTTTAAAATGAAATCAATATTCTGTCAGTGAGATCACGGCATACTAAATGAACGAACAGTCGATGGAGTCTATTAGAGTTTTCTAACCTATTCTAACAATAGTGCGAACTACACGATAGAGAGCGTCGTCGTTGCTAACATCAGAACACAATAATATCCACAAACTGACTTGTGCCGAAACGAAATTGTGTTTTTAATCAATGCATGTTTATATTATTTCAATTTCCAAAACAAGTTTTGTTGTATAACATGTTTGTATTCTGTTCACTGGCAGCATTTGACGTGTTAATCACATCATATTGATACCCAGTAACACGTTGATGTTTTAGGCCTTGCATAGCATGCGTAAGATAAACTATCGTGATGGTCGATATCCGAGGCATTGCTAAACGTTATTGGTCAATATAAAATAAGCTTCAAATGAATGGAATAGTCAACTGAAACCAAAATGATAAATATATAAAACAATAAGCTACTTAATTTAAAAAAACCCTTTAGGCAGGCCTACAGGCGGAGGTAGATTTCGAAGTGCTTTTGGTTTAATTTATTGTCGCTGCATAGCACTCTTTTTCTTTAGCCTTGGCATGGTAAACCTGCAGTAAAGAGGAAGAGCCTACAATCATTTGTTTTGACAACAAGAATAGGATATAATATTCTGGGAGGCCGTGCACAAGATCAGCAATGAATAAAATTAGCAAAGCCGCTAAACAAGACAAAATTATGATATTATAATAATTCTTTTAAGTGTTATTATTTTCAAACATTAAAATCTCGCGTCATATGAGAGCTATCAAGAAACTATTTATTGATTTGTAGAGTACTCATCAAGAGCTTTTCAACGATACCCCACAAGACGTGGTTTCAAAAGTTTCGAATTTTCATCCCCCACCCCCACCCCCACCCCCACCCCCACCCCCACCCTCACTCGAACCCCCGAATTGTTGGTGTCACTGTGAACTCCATAGGGAGTACTCTAATTTATTCAAACAAAGTTTCCCTCTATACTTCATAGGGGCCGAGATATAAATGTTTTAAAATTTCAACCCCCTCCCCCGACCACCCCCTTGGGCCAATTTTGCCCATTAACGAACTTGTCCGAACTATTGGGCCTAGAAATAACATAATAAAATTTGGTTCAAATATCTTCAAAATTACGGCCGCTATCGTGTAAAGATATATATATATATAAATATCACAATTTTTTTTTTTGAACGGGCGGTGGTTTCGTACTTAGGGGAGCATGAAACGTAAAGATATGAAAGAATTTTTCGAAAATCATAAAGTGGTATCCATTGCAATAGGTAGATTTTTCTTCGAAAATCTACCTAAAAAATACTGCGTGTTACGTCCAATTGAATTATTGAAGTAAACCTTGAAAATGAGGTTGCTATTTAAGCTATATACAGTATTTTACAATACTCGCGCTGTGTAATATTATAAGTTATATATTTCAATAACTTAGGTAGTTTGATATTTAGCTCTTCTCTTATTTCAATAACAACAGCATTCTTGTTAGTATTATATCATCTATTGTATCTCTAAAAATAAGATAAAATACCAACCATGATTATTACACTAATCTACCTTTTCAATGTTAAAATATTTTGAAATCATACGTTTGTATGAAGAACATGAGATATCTTGTTGGTTGGTATATGGTTTTTCAACGACGGGATGTACTGCAACTTAGGCGTTTGACCGTCGCCGGTGTGCCGGGATTTTGTCCCGCAGGAGTTCTTTTACATGCCAGTAAATCTACTGACATGGGAAGAGATATCTTGTTGTCTTATAGAAACAATGAGGAGAAATGACAAGAAAATAGAAATGTAGAGGGGATTTATGGGATTGTAATAGACGTCTGGAATTTTATATAATTCCAGTAGCCAGTATGGTGAGTAGCCTTGTTTGCGACCTCTGTGATACGTGTGTTCGATTCCTGCCATGTTAAAATTTCATGATTGTGATATCATATTGAAGTATTCCTTGTTCCATGATGATAAACGCTGGGTACTTTTTTCTTCTGAAGAATGGAAACTAGATTAATTTTTCCGTTCCTCGTCACTGCCGTTACTATTTTTTGTCTGAAATCAGCATTAATTGAATTCAGAATTATGAACATACATACATACAAAGATGCAAAATTATAATGAATTACAAAATTATAAGCCCCAGATAAGGACAGCTCGTGTTTAAGGACTGCAATTATAATATATAGTAGGATTCAAATACACACATAAGTTAAATACCTAAACTAAATCAGTTAACAATGTTTAACAAAAAATTAAAGTAGGAAATTCAAAATTACAAGAGTAGGATTCAATTTTACGAAATATGTTTATATTTACAAATATAAGTAAAGTAAAAGTAAAGTGTTCTCTATACAGGCCATGGAGGCCGAGAGGGTTCCAGGAGGTTGAGGCTCCCAGATTTTGAACATTCGGAACATGAAAGTGGTAAGGTTGTCAGCCTTACGTACCGGCCGCCTTTACTCCCAGGATTGCTCCTGGTACTCATTTCTGTTAGAGGCTGAGTCGACCCCAGGGCCATAGTGCCACCAGAAGGATTAGGCGAATTGATAAACTCCAACGATCTCATCACGAATCGAACCCGCGACCTTCTGGTTTGTAGCGTAGCGCCTCAACCACTACGCTACGACGTACACTACAAATAGAAGTAGGTGGAAGAAATATAAATGCAACAAATAAAAGGCTAGAAAATTACAAGATTTGATTATTAATTATTAAATAATTTTTAATTTTTATCTTAAATTTATTGAGACTGTATTTTTATGTGATCAGTGTGCTCAGTAAAAAGCCGCCGTGAGTATCCTTTAGTAGGAAATAGGGTATAGATTTGTTCTATCGTAATTGCAATCCTCGGTTTGATCACTTAAGTTCTTACAGGAGTATGCCATTCGTAATGCAGTGAAGTAATTCAGAATCGGGTGAAAAATTCAGACTGTTACAGGGATAGTTTTGGGATCTTTTTTCAACAGTTCGAAAGAAGGTCTTCAAAGTGCTCCCACCAACTCAACTTCTTTTTTTTACTGAACAAGTACTTCAGTTAACTTTTTAATATTTTTACACCATTCAGTACCCGTTGGTTAAATTAACTTGGAGTGGGCGTTTTAGATACTCTGATAACATGTTACATGAATACTGAAGAACTTTCAGCGTTTCGCAAAATGTCATCGAAATCAACAAGATGATTATGGCAGTCATTTTTTCTACGTTTTATCAACTTTTTAAAAAAGGCTTCTTTGATGCACACATTCTATGCCAGCTTCCCGTTTCTTAAGAAGTTCATTAAAATTTCACGAAGTCCTGCATTATTATAATCTTAGGAAGGAGTGTACACTGAGGGAAGCATGAGACAGCTTTTACCCCCACCCCAATCCCCTTCCTCCTCCTTCCGTGAATCTCATTATTTTAGACTCTTCTGAGTCTGTGTATGCCTTTTTTTCCATCTAGCCAGCTTCCTTTCTCCTGTCATCCGACGTTTTAATTTTTCTTCTCTTCTGCAGAAAAGATAAGGAAATGTGATTTAAAAATGAGTTTCTAAAGTAAAAATGGTATATGAATAGTTCATATGTATAAATAACAGTTTGGTGCTACGATGGTATGAATGGCGAATGAAGAGAGCAAATAATGTATCATCCAGCATGCCAATAGCGAACTCTTTGCATTATTAAAGATGCACTTATGAAAAAGTTAAAAGCCCCTGCTGTTATTTTTTTCAAAAGTACACAACACATTAAATATTTACATTCCTGTTAATCGAGAAACTCATGATACAAGCGGAAGGAATTTTTAACTTCAAGCGAATCCTTTTCTCATCTGTGTATAAAAAGGGGAATTTTTCTTAGGAGTAGTAACATAGATATCGTTCATTATTATTTAAGTTACTGAGAAATATTCCACATTTTAGGAAGCAGAACCCTTTCCTAAAATTTAACCTTTTCATTGCAAATGACATGTAAATGTGCTACCTCAAAATGTATTAAAGAGACAAATAAGAATAATAGATGTTTACGTAAAATATGAAGATTTTTACCCATTTATTCCGTTTGCCATCTATAGAAACCAGCTATGCGACTGAAATTTTCCTCATAGAATTAAAATTACTTTTAATTGATTTCACCTAAAGATTGTATTGCTACATGAATTATGCTCGGTTTCTATAAACTCGCGAAATACCTATGGGTAAATTATCCAATGGACAGAATTTACACCAGGATAACTTTTACAAACTCAAATAATTTAAAGGTAACAATCACATACAATTGTGGCGAGTTTCTAGATAAATGTCCTCTGGGTAAATATGAAAATGACAGAAAAAATGTTCCTACAAACTCGGGCTAGATCTTTCCAAGGGCAAATCGTCGGGTTAATTTATCCTTTTATGGATGGCTGGATAAAATTTAACCTTTTGTAGAATCAGTAATAATTTAAACAATGAGAATCAAAGTCTTCTAAATTAAATTAACTGTACAACTCCAAGGCCTTGCTCATTATATCATTGTGGGTGATTCTGGTACTAATTTGCCCATGAATAATTGACCCATAGGTATTTCACGAGTTTATAGAAACCGGGCATTAGTCAGCTTGAAAGGTTAAGGTAACACAAACAGAGTTAAGGATAAAGTTCAAGTGACCATCTCACTCATACGTCACTTTTTCTATATGGACCAATAACGTGTAAGAATGGATTTGAAATCAACGAATAATAACGCTTTATTTCGTCAACAACCGAGACAGTGATCACACCTTCCTTTTTACATAGGAAACAAATGGACTGTGACATGCAGAGGATATTTGGTGTTCTGTGTGAGAATTTAAATATATGGCTTGCAACAACTTCTTCACACCATGAGTACGTGTATAGAACAACAAGCTATTAACCTTAAAAATGTATTAAATGGAAGTCTCACCCACTACCAACCTTATTAAACTTTTAAATCTACATCTGTTTATAACAAGCATTTTCTATTGATTCAACTAATTAATATCTTATGGGAGAACAGTGTTTCAATTCGTCGTTTTTTATTCCTAATACACGAACCACAGACAGAAAGTCGCGAATTTTGATATGGTATGGTATAGTATAGTATTTGTATAATTTAATTACGACAGGCTATGTTAATTAAAGAGCGAGTTTTACTATATAGTTTCATTTTATTTGTCAATTAATCTTTATCAATGCACCTTGTACTTTCGAACTTGTACATAAATGCAAGATAAATCGGACTTGGCAAGATAATACGGTCTAGGCAAGATCATATTCTCGCAATACCTAAACATCATACATCTCTTTACTCATCATCGTTTACTACTTCAGTCATCCGAATGTGGAATTCTTTACCATCTCACATCAAGGACTGCCGGTCACTGTCAACCTTCAGATCGCAGTTAACAGCACATATACATAGTAGCTAATAGTGTATCTTTTTCATGTCCTATGTTAATTAAGTTTCTATCACTTAATGCTATTGTATGACTAAACTGTATTTGTACCACTTAATTCCTTTCATATCATTTAGTGTGCCATTTAATGTATCTTAAATCGCTTAATGTGTTATGTTGTGTCATTTAATGTATTTTGTGTTATATTGCAACAACTAATGTACTATTCGTCCCTGGTGAAGTGAAAGAAAAGACCTTACGGTCTTAACTTTCTCCAGGTTAAATAAACTATTATTATTATTATTAGCCTATTATTAAATGCGATTTGTATCACTCGGGGGTTATTGGTAAATTCAAAACTCTAACAAATTTGAAAATCAGCATTATGAGATTGGCAATTAGCATCTGTCAAAGCCGACCGAACTACGGTTCGCGGGCCCGTATCTGATCTGATTGCGACAATGAAGGAATATAATATAAAAATACATTACCAGGCAAAACATTCTCCCGGTTTGCTCATTTAGCGACCATGAGCGTGTTGTGAAGACAAAAGAACTGTGTAATAAAATTACTCAACAGAAGTTTAGGGTGAAAATTTGAAATAATGTTATTAAAGCAAGTTTCGAGCTTTCAAAACCTAGCGCAGAGCATTCAAAATCGTTCGCAGAAGGAAAATTTGTAAAATAGTATCTTGTGTCTTTTGCTGGAATGTTATGTCCCAAAAAAGGCGGTTCAGTTCTTTATTATCTCTGTCAAGAAACACCGTCAGTAGGGGTGTGGAAGAACTGGCTACCATTGTTTGGCATCAACTGATTGAGAAGGGGAAGGTGTTTGATGATGTGACGAGAGTACTGATGCCTTGGATACTGCACAGATACTGGTGTTTGTTAGGGGTGTATACATGGACTTTACAATTACAGAAGAGCGTATAGTGGGGTGAGAGGTATTCAAGGATCCACAAAAGGTAGTGTCTTTTTTCAAGAGGCTGTAACTGTGGATCGCATGGAACTTAAAAGAGGAAAATTGTACAGAGTAACTACAGTCTAAATAAATGCATTTAAAACATTAGGTAAACCCAATTTTACCATTCCATAAAATTTTAAATGTATATAATTTTGTTAAATTATAGCCTACTTATGGCCTGCGACTAATCGCTTAAGTTAATTAGTGACTTTGCATGTAAAAAACTTCGGGCGGACCTGGTCTAGAGGATAGATAAAATCGCACAACTGTGGGTTGACGTTGTTTAAGCTGTTTTTAAACTGTTTTTACGACAGCAGTTTGGACCTATAGTTGAACGTGAAAGCCATATCACAGAAGAAATATGTTTCAGTGGTTATGACTGAGGCGAAAGAAAGATTTTGCAGTCTGAAAGTCTGATCTTACTTAATTAGGATATGAACCAAGGATCATTGCTTAGAAGTCATATACTTCTATCCAACCGACCACTAGAACTATATTAATTTATATTAATTTCTCCCATTCATTTCGATGAATTTATGAGGCCCTTAAATAAGAATCTGAATATTCACGAAGTTTTAGTATGTCTTTGATTCTTACAGGAAATATAAAGAAGTAAGGGTATCTGCCTACATTCAAATTAAAAGATGCTGTTGATATGCGCCGAAAATGTATGGACGACAAACAAGCCTCTTCATCCTGGATTGTCACTCTCATTGTCTTAAATTTTAACTACAGGGCTACTATTAATAACTAAGTGGATAAAAGCTAAGGCTAAACATAAAACATTTGACTTAATATGTTACGATCTGGAATCGTTAATAAAAATGTTGCATAATGTGATTTACTGTTCAACATCATTTACATAAATCTTAAGTTCATTAACCCTTTAAGAGCTCAATAAATATATTTATATGAGCTATCATCAAATGAAAACATCAGTGGTCTGTAAGTTTGAAATTAGCGAAGAAAATTTCAGCAAAAAGCTGGTCTATATAAGCAACAATCATAACACGCGGAAAAAATCCTTACGTTTTGCATAAGGCATTATTCTACTAATATTATATTTCTGTTATTATACAGTATTTTATGTGAAGTATTTATAGTAGCAGTGAAAATGTTAAGAAGGATTGAACCTATATGTGCATATGAACATGTTTATGTTGTTGTATCTTAAAATAAACATTAATGGTGACTTTTTATATTAATATTTAGAGACCTCTCGGAAGCTATAGGTAATTTGGGCGTACTTTCCATCCGTCATATAGCCTATTAAATTTCATTTTCCTCTGCTGCTTCTGCAAGAAGCGTCGATGATATTACCGCCACGGCCATCCCGCTCCTTTTGTTGGTAGGAGAAACACTGTCATTTATGTAATTGTATAAACCCACATGGCATTTTATATAGTAAGAAATAATGCAATTATTAATAGATCTGCAAAATGAAAGAACCCCTACCTAAAAAAAAAAAAAAAGGTTCCACTGGCATGTACACAAACTGGAGAGGCAAAGGAATCAAACAAGGAGCGCCAAACATCCCCTCTTTGAGCTACAGCCCAATATGATGAATATTATCGATTTGGAAGCTATATCATTGAAATAGTGTTTCCCTCATAACCATGGCTTTCTATAGAGTCTGAGTGGGGGGGGGAAGTTTTCGATAGATTGAAGATAATCCAAAAACACTGGAAACGTATGGATGTGCGTGAATACTGGTTTGTACTTAAAAACCAACATTTCGAGGGAAATGAGAACACATTTGGACATGAAAGCGAGTACCAATACACTTGCATTCCTGTACTGCTATGACAGATCTAAACTCTACACGTAGAGCTTTGTAGAGAGTCCTATTAGGACAACAATGGCGCTCCGCATTAGCACCGGGATTCCTCAATAGGATTGACCGAAATTTCATAAAGGGATGAATCCCGTTGAAAAGAGGATTTAGAGGGATCTATGAACCCGAGACGAAATAAGGGGGGTGGGGTGCAGAACATGGCTGTATAGATACCCTGTTATATTTCCCCTCGCTCACCACCGCATCAACTATACACATATTTCCATCTGATGAAGAATAATCCCATAGTAATTATGTACTGAATAACGCCCTGGGATGATAACTGCATATTGCACAAATACTCCATGCCTCTCTCTCCCCCCTCTATCTCCAACAAAGTATTATGTGAGATGGCTGGTGGCTAATTTTCAGAGAGAATACACATACAAAAAGCACAGACACATAAAATAATAAATGACTACCCGGGGCATTCGTTGATATTTTATCAATTCCATCTAACCAATGCAATATTCGCACATACCTTAGTAAAATCACCCTGAAATCCACGGTTATGCTCTTTGTTTTTCATGAGCGAGTCACTCTGCCTATATCCTACGCCAGTAAATTACAGAAACAGCAGTTAAAACTGGAATCGGATAACTGAGTTTTCGTGTTTGTTTTTATATGCCCTCTATTAAGGGAAGTTCTATGAATGGGAAACATGATAACGCAGAACAGGATCGGTCTTTATTTTGATGCGTCAGCCTTTTTTTTAAATGCCCAATGTGTACCATATTTTAAAACCTAAAATGAAAAAAAGGCTACAAGGAAGAAACAAGAATATGATCAATAAATCGCAATGCAGTATTTTGTATCAGCTATATCAAACCAACCGTTAATATTTTTATCACAATGCAGTAGGCAGAAGTACCGGTTTGTTGATTGTTCTACATTCAATTATAAACCGAAAGATAACATTTAATACTGAATCTTAATTACCTACTTTAAATCTAGTAGCAGAGTGGAAAAAAAAAACGACTAAATGCGAATTATTTTATGTATTAGCCTATTATTTTTGGCACTGGCATTTTACTCAAGATCTTGCGATTTTACTCAGTCATTAATTTTATTTATATTTTTAACATGCATGCACATTTTCACATAGAATATTGTACAGTTACGGTTTATATTATAATTTTAACAACTGATATGTAATTATAATTTATCACAATAATTGCTTATAAGTTGATAAATATTTCAGTCTAAATTGATTTAAAAATACCACTTACTTACTCAATGGCAATAGACAATTCCTTAGCAAGCTAAAGGAATATTATCTATTTTATGGGATCCGAAGGTCCATTGCCGCATTTACCCGAGCCCGCCATTCAACCCGATTTTGTGCTAACTCCATCCAACCATCCCTCGCAAATCCTAATTACCTTAAATCTATCCTAATATTGTCCTCCCACCTGTCATCCAAGTGGTCTTTTCCCTTCGGGTCTTCCAGTCAATACTTTTGAGATATGAGTTGCCTATTTAGGCTGAAATGCATACATAATTATGTATTTTATCAATAGTGAAGAGGACCCTACATGGACACGTAGATTTTAACTTTTTAACTGTACGACGGTGATATAAGGCAAAGACTTGTAATTTTGAAAAATTTAATGAGTATATTGTAATATTTTGGGAAATAAGTTATTTTATATTATACAACTTTACAACACTTTGAATATCAAGGTTATAATTACTAATAACGTAAAGCAAACCGATTTTACACCTTCTTATCTCTATATATATAAAAGGCTTTGTCCTGACTGACTGACTGAATGACAGGAATCAACGTACAGCCTAAACTATAACAGGTAGAGACTTGGAATTTTGATAGTACCTTCGTTTCCTAATGTAGATGCTCACTAAGAAAGGATTTTGAAAAATTCTGATTCTAAATGCCAGAAATGAGTGAAAAACGGGCAGAAAACGTGCATTTTTTGTGTTTTCGAAGCGTAATATATTTCAATGTCAAATCAATTACAGCTGGCTTTGACTATTTTTGTCAAACCTTGGAAATGAAACTTTCGCGATCGCTTGAATGTTGTAGCTCACGCTGGTCGATTCATTTGTTTTTAATGTCAAGGCACGCATACATATGAAATTTTTAACCTAATCCCGAAGAGGATTCTTCTTCTTCTTCTTCTTCTTCTTCTTCTTATTATTATTATTATAAGTGGGATAATAAATATAGGCCTAAATATGGTCAAACGTTGTTCGATTTGGACGAAACTCATTATACAGGGGTTTTCTGGGCCAAGGAACTCGAATCTGAGGTAGTTTTTACCAGGTGACGCTATCTAATCGTGGTATGCAGTCCACGTGATTTAGGTATTAATAAATATAATAATTTAACTATTATGCTCTTAATTTTTAATTTTTGAAATAATTATCGCGGGCGAAGCCGCGGGCACATGCTAGTAAAATTATAAGGCGGATATAAATATTGTGAAAGACAAATTTACTATACTATTATTCGGTATTAACAAAGAGTTTGCCGAGGGAAGGGGAAGATTTCTCTGCAGGGATGCTGGTAACGAAACTTTCTTATTACCGACAGAAAAAAAGGGCGACAGGTTTTGTTTGGGGGCTTTAAATTAAGACTTGCGACTCTTTTACAAACCTCAAGTCACGGAATTCATGGGCTCCACAAGGAACTGGCTGAGAATTTTTCCGCCCATCCAAACATCTATCCTCGACCGTTCTGAAATTATTACCGTATGATTAATCTACCAGCTCTTCTAGAGTCACCACAAGCAAGCATTTACTACAAGATCTGCATTGTTCAAGTTTTGTTTGAAAGAGTCTAATACGCCGTCTAGGTCCGGAACATCTTCCACAGATGTGTTGTGCGTGTAGTCTTAAAATCCCTCTGCAGGCGAACCCACTGAAAGTTTCAAAAATACCGTAGTATAGGAAACTGTGGTAAGTCTGTTGTGATAGCAGCAACGGTAATGGAAGATGCAAATAAATTATAAAGTAGTAATTAATGTTTGTTATCAGCACCATAGTTAATATAGGAAAAAAAAAGTATTTGCTGGAACCATTAATTCGAAGTCGAATTTTCAGTTTTGAGGTCTCATGAATTCAGAATTACATTGAAACCAAACTATGGGACCATTCTTAAAGCTAAAGTAAGAGGAAAGTATGATTCTTGGATGATAATAATATTACTGTTGTTATTAATAACATACAATTTCCGATGTTACACAACATACCAGGTAAGGTCGAAACCAATTCATTTTCTTGCCTGGTCAAATTGTATATCTAGAGAATTACGCAAGGGTTTCTTGAACGAACATGGATTTAATTTAAAACGAGCAAAGAAAAGAAAGTTCATTATATTGGGGATGTGATCTCCATGATGGAATATCGAGAAATATGAACTGCGAGCTAGGCAGGTACCTTTGAAGTTTTCTTTTTCGTATCTGATGAAATAAAGAGGACCGCTGTCAAGCTGAAGGGTTTCTGTGGTTAAATTAGTTTTGGATTAGTTTCTCATCAGTTCATTCCTGGAATTATTAGCCCTTTGAGCATCTCTCCTTTTTATGTATTCCATTTAATTTTCATCAAACGAGATGAATATTCAAGGTCGTTGAAAGGCACAGAACACAAAACGATCTTCTAAGTGAGTCGAGAGTAGCTTCAAATGCAATTCCAGATTTTAATGAACTAAAAATTAATTTCATAATTTTTTTTTTATAAAAAAGTCTAGAAATACAAGTCGGTTCTGAAGGTGTATTTTAGTATATTACTTGAACTTGTGTAGAGATAAGAACGTTTCTCATCATCAGAATGAAGCCATCGAACCAAAAAGTAATAGAGTGAGGTTTGTTAAAAAAAATGAAGTTACAATATATTTGGAAGGAGAGTTACAATGTATGTGTAATATTACATGTATAAACACACGGAAGCCTGAAAATCCACTTAAGACAAAGGCCTCTGCGCAGCAGGCATATCTCATATAAGATTCTTTACGGTCACAATTATAGGCCTAATCAAGACTACCTATCTAAATAAAATTAAATAGCCTAATACATTTCTACTTAAAATACTATATATGCATACCTGAATGTTATAATCCATAAAGTAATATCATTGACATAGTTCATATTCCTTGAGGATTAGCCTACGTTTATTTCTATAATAATGTTTCCCGCCTTATACCCACTATATACTCGTATATATATATATATATATATATATATATATAATATAATATATCAAGGTACCCTTACTCAGTAGTCTGAATCTAAATTATGCCATAACCTAAAATTAAAATTAAAATTAAAAATCGTACAAAATACTCGTCATAAATTTAAAACATTACAAATATACAAGAAGTCTTTTTGTATATTTTTAACGTTTTAAATTTATGACGAATGTTTTGTACAATTTTTAGACATTATAATACAAGGATTTTAATTTAAATTTATGACATACACATGTGATAATCTATAACATAATGGATTTAGATACTAAGGGTACCTTAGTACATTTTGAGGGTATTAAGGCGGAAAGCCTTATTGTAAAAACATAAAGTAATAATTTATTCACTGTAATACCATTCATTTAAGACCGTTTAAATGCATTTATTGTAACATTATTTCCCCTAAGAGAATCGTCAAGCTGTAGAACTGCTCGCTTTCCTTATTTCTGAGAAGATTTTTCTGTCGAGTTGTAGCAGTAAAGACAAAAAGTAGGCAATGAGACACTTACATATAGGTACATGGATTTCTCCACACTGGGCAGTGATCACGTGGTTTATGTGATTTACATTTAGACACAGAGTAAGCAGCCACTTAGCAATGCGAGCAATCCACTTTCCCCCAATTGGGAAACGAGACTTGTCTTCGAGCCTTATGGATGAGAGTGCTGCCTACCATTAAGATAATTTATGCGAAAAGACCTCAAATAATTTAAAAAAAACTTGCAAGTCTTTATACTAGCAGTAAATAGTACACAACAATTGAACAAAGTCATTAACTGTCATTTTCGAAAGAAGAAAAAGTAGATTTTTTTAAAAGTTGAGTGAGAGTAAATTGTGGAGATGTTTAATGCCTTTTCTTGAAAATAGTCTAAGTCGAATGACAATTTTTATTTTGAACGATTTTTCGTTTTTGAGCTTAGTATTCAAAGACCATACTTGAAAATGCTATTTCTGAACTTGGGGACATGCATTTTGGGGATACACAAATTTTTGAACATGCATCTCTGACTCAGATTTCAGAGGAGAACAAAATACCTATTTAATACCTGTGGTAGCCTATTCGTAAAACAGACAGAAAGAGCAAAAATTTGATTAGTTTAGTCTTAATGCACTATGTTAATACCCTAAATATAGGTAAAGTGTAAAGTGATCCCTATACAGGCCATGGATGCCCAGAGGGTTCCAGGAGGTTGAGGTTCCCAGATTTTGGACATTCGGCACATGAAGGTGGTAAGGTTGTCAGCCTTACGCACCGCCGCCTTTACCCCCAGGATTGATCCTGGTACTCATTTCTGTTAGAGGCTGAATAGACCCCATGGATATAGTACCACCAGAAGAATTAGGCCAATTGAAAAACTCCAACGACCTCATCGGGAATCGAACCCGCGACCTTCGGGTTTGTAGCGCAGCGCCTCAACCACTTCACTACGGCGTACCCCTCCCTAAATATAGACATTGTGATAATTATGTATTCTAGCTGCTCGATCACAAAGTATCCATGGATCATGCTGAAATAATTTGTAACTCCCTTGAAGTGCAATGAAGCACACTACCAAATTATGAGAAAGGGGAAGATAGCACTCGGGTGTCATAATCACAATCTTGGTGGAATATTTCTCAATGCAAATCAATGGTAACCTCTGAAATCCGCTGTAGTCTGAAAGTTCACGCATGAGGTGGCTTCTTAACACCACTCTCAGTTTGTCCAATCAGATGGGACGTTCCACTCGGAGTACCACGGTACATGCATTAGAGGATTTTCTAAGGCTTTGCGTTATCGGTTTCCTTCAGCAGGCAGGGGGTACACTAATCTAGCCTAGATACCTCGTCTATCTTTTCTTGCCTGTATCTAGATCTGCTGATTGTGATTTTGCTATGTACATGTACATGTACATGTAATTTCGATTAATATCAGTCATGTTTTAAAACAATTCTCAATCATATTTGTCAATAATATTTATGGAGTGTGCTTAATATTTATATAAAAATCCTCAGGGTTTAATATGACTAATCCACTCATACGCCGCGTGTTCGATATTGACCAATAACGTTAAGCAATTCTTCGGATATAGACCAGTCACGGCCGTTTATCTTACAATATTCTTGTAGGGATCGCGAGGAGGCCGTTTTATCGGGGTAAAATCGTGTGCTCGTTACTGGGCATGTAAGTATCAGTGTGCAGTGATTGCTGCCACTAAGCGGCACGAAAACAGATTACTTTATACAACATAACTTGTTTGTAAATTGAAATAATAGAAATGTACATTGATTAAAACACAATTTCGATTCGGTGCAAGCGGTGTGCTTTTATTCTATTCTGCTGTTAGCTTACCTGAATGAAGTTAACTATGTCTTATAAGCACTATTGGCAGCACTGTCACAGCATTCATGGAAGGTTGATTCATAGTATGCCGTGATCTCGTAACTTTTATTTTTATTTTTATACAACAAAGCACGAAATTAATTGTTATTTGTATAATCCGCTACATTTTTAGGCCCATTCATGGAATAGTCCTAATAAATCCAACTCGAGTTGACGAGTTACATCAGATAAATTCGCCCCTGCTCCGCAGTCGCGAATCTATCGATAAACTCGTCAACTCTCGTGGGATTACCTATGATAATATTTATGATATTTTGGATGATTTTACGTAGGCCTACGGGTAATTCACATTGTTAGCAGAAACACTCATAAATTAATCCAATTTCTGATTTATGTAATTTTCAATATCGATTTTCCTAACTATAACCTGGAACTGTGGAACATTGCAATAATTATTTCGTGTCTTATACTGAAAGAGATACTCTGGGAAGCGTTTAGGTGCGAGCTTCAGACAGGAAGAAATTTCTAGACGAGTACCCGAAATACTGTACTTTAAATGTTTACTTTTAAAAACAACTACATGTAAAATCTATAATATATAAAGCGTGATGATATAACGCAATTCTGAAAAAGGATTAAATTGTATACAGTTTATTTCTGAACCTTTTCACTGCTGACGTATATATGGGCCACCGAAAAAAATTGCATAAAAACCTCGGCCACTTCGCCACTGCAAGTATTAACTCGAATATGAAATTTATTTTTGATAAGAGTTTCAGTTTTCGAGATATTTTGTTCACAGACATATAATTATACACTTTTCTGAAAAAGTTATTATTGAACACAGGGAACGTACAATGTTACTGAAAACTTGACAACTATTTTTTAGGGCCGAACACAATATTTCCTTAACTAAAGTAACCTAAGGTACAGGTAGAAAAAATAGAATGTGTATTGGCTAAAATGATATGTGTCCTTATAATTTATAATCTCTCATTATTATTACTATATTATTATTATTTACGCAGGACTGTATAGCAATAAGGCAAGAATGTTAATATACTAAACGATTTTACAAATAAATAAAAAACTAGCTAGAAAGTGTAGTGAGTTAATGCACAAACAGGCACTTCGCAGTTCAAACAGTTCAATGATCTTTCTTCTATAGGAAAAAAAACCATTAAATTTTCTTACAAGTTAGAATGTACTATTCCATGAAAATGCTTGTAATGCATGATGTTAAGAAGGTACGAAAATACCATCATTATAACACACGGTTGAAAGTGCGATTCTGACGGGAATCTATATAAATCCATTTCAAGGAAAGTGAACATAATTCTAGGTTCCTCAGAGAGCTAGAGCATTGTATGAGAGGGCGCGGCGGAGCGAAGCAAGGAGGAAATTAATTGGGTGTTAGCGGCAGCCAACAGAGTTCGCTCTTATCGCAGTTCAAAAGATGCACAACTTTGCTTCTGCTCTCCAAATTGTTCCTTTAAGGTGCCAGTAACCATGGGGACTGGGAGGAGGGGTAAAGAAATCAAATGAAAGCTTGTATTATGCGGTCTGTGTATTTCGAGAAAGTTCATTATTTACGGTTCCCAAGTCTAAAGCGAGAACAGGATGCCTTATAACAAGCTTAACGCGTATGTTGCTTCACTTTACCTTCGGAATCAGATTTAGAACGCTCATATAATATATAGTACCATACCCGTGACGAAACAAATTTACTTCTTAAGGTTACGGAGGCATGATTTCCTTTCTTTAAGGTTTTGTGAATCCTAAAACATATGCGACACTAGCATCAGTATTTGAGCCGCATGAACTTAAAATATGCATTCACGTTGTAAATGACATACTTAGTCAAAAAATTGTTTTTTGTTATGTTTATTGCATAAAAGAACCACATTTGTATTCTTAAAAAATAATACCTAGTTTATATGAAGTCATTAAAACATAAGTTTAAGTGTCACATTGTGCACACATTTTACTATTGGAGTGCAACTTTGTCCTTTTGTCTCAACTCTTTTTTCTTATACAGTATTTTCTACCCTTCAAATGCATAAAACCTGAACTATGAATTGAGTTAGAATGTTACTTATACATCAAAAGAAAACTTATGAATGGGGAAATGTTGTGAATTACGGGTTTCCTACTATTATGAAAAAATTCAACTGGGATGTAGGGTTTATGTAATGCTATTGCTGATCTTTTCAATTTTGAGAACAAAATATACAGTTATCTCTAGCAATGCCAGCTATATATGCCTAGTTCAGAATAATCTATGCATGAAAAGAAACAAATCAGTGATAGGTTTTTCAAGATTGTATTATTTTTGGCAATTCTATGATGTTTTGGACAACAGCATATTTTTCGACGTAATTTTTTTTTTTGGGGGGGGGGGGACCAAAAAGTGTTTCAAGTTTCAGATAACGCGTTATGTTAGTTTTATTCCATAGGCTGTCTGGTAAAAACTATAAAAAAAAAATAGGTTACAAAATGTGTATTTTATTCTGCAACGTGAATGAATACCTTAATATACATTCCTGACAACACACAGATGATTTATTCAATAATAGTCATATTAATAACAATAATAATAATGATGATAATAATAGAAATAATAACAATAATTGTAGAGACCTAAGGAAGAAAGGATTTAAAATTATTGCAAATGATGATGATAGGCTTCGCTGTTACCTGATCAAAAATAAATTTTAAAATAATTAATATATTTACAGATGTTTCCGCTAACCACATGCCCGCCTCACCAGTAGCTTACGCTGAAGAGTTGCGTTTAAGTTACCTAATATTATTGACATTTATTGAATAATACTGTATTATTGGAACTGAAGGGATATGATACTATAATTCTTCATAAATTAAGTACTCTGAAACAGTCACGTTTCGTGTCAACGCACTACTTGATAAAATTAAAAAGGAAATTGCCTATTGACTTTCAGCATTATGAGAAACACTCGGAAAGAACATAGTTCTGCTATTACTTTCACAATTTTCTTATTAATGAGAAGGAGGCGACCGAGTAAGAAAGAGACACACATTTAAGAGATAAAAGTCAATGTAACCACTAGCGATTGTCCCTTAAAATGAAATTTACACCATCAGGAAAGAAGTAAAAATAAAACATACAAGAAGTTGTCAAAAATAAAACTTTACTGCGGAAGACAGAAAGGAAACATTATTTTAGATTTCCCTTATCTACGTCTGCATGTGGTGCAACTTTTTTGTTTGTTTCCTGAGCCGTTTATCAAACCAGCCGCAAGAATTATGAGACCATGTTCAGAAAACACGATCTTAATCTTGTTTTGGCAGCCTAGCTGTCTCTGCTGTTAGGGATATTTATTGCTCCATTCGGAGACAAATACCTGTGCCCATAATAAACTCGATGGAATTTGACGACTTTGAAATATGGCAGAGCTGAATGTAAAAGCATGAGTTTTTATCTTTATTGGACTCTCATAGACTTGGTATTGATTTGAATTCGTCACCGGTACCTACAGCTGTTGTCAATATGGCTTCATGAAATTATAATGGAATGAATGTCCAGGTGTATACCCAGAATATCATTAAAATATTCATATCAAGGACAAGGGAGCTTTCGAGGTTAATGACTCGGAAATCATTCAAATTCATTGTTCTGTTTTGAAAGCGAGAATGAGCACAACTTTTATATTAATGCTCTCGGTATTGCTGTTCATTTGTACACATGCACACTCTATTTTATTGTCATTTTATGAATGCATTGTTCTTTCTTCTATCGTTTTGTTATTTTTGTTCGTATTCACAAGCTAAAAGAGGAAATCCTTGACATTACTGTAACGATCAAATTATATACTTCTTTGTAAAGACATTTCACATCGCCTTTCACAAAAAAACTACAGAAAATCTATACACAATTATTTCTTTAATGAAGACATAGCAACAATATTGACATAGCATCCAAACTAAAACAGTTTATGTTAAGCTTCTATAACATGCAATGCAATTCGTCGTTAATTGCTGTTTCTAACACCTCCAGGCAGTGGCGTAACTTTTTGATGCTGGGTCCCCCCTGCAAAAATATTGTAGGCCCTCAATTAAATTTTAATGCACACAAAACATTTTTATTCAATACTCTACGAGTACCTAACAGTAGGTTGTTTTGAAAAGCTAGTAAATATGTGCTTACTAACCACTGTATTTATGGTTTTTCATTAACTCATAGCCAAGATTTAGAATTCGAAACATTAAAATTAAATGAGAGGTATTTCTTTTCAGAAAAACTGCAAACAGGAATGTCTAATTATTTTTTCTGCTGTTTTTATATCTATTTTCATATAAAGTCATTCTGAACAATCGCCTTTGATTCCTGGCCTTTTTAAAGGAAGTTCCTTTACCTTCTCAGCACACTAAGTGCACTAATTGTAAGCAGATCTAGCTACTACCTACGTAAAATAATTCTAGAGTGATAGGGAAAAAGCGAAAAAGTCAAGATACGATAGTAAATAAAATAGTTCAGGAGAGACAAAAAAACAATTTATTTCCACAGCAATGCTACGGTATTTAGATTAGGCTACCCAGATATTTTAACGCAGTATAAAATACTGGGTAAAAATAATTGGCAGACTCAACTAAATATTGTAATAATGCTGTGGAAATAAATTGTTTTCTGTCTCTCCTCCAACTTTGGTATTTTGACTTAACTTATTCTCTTTTTCCCTATCACTCTAGAATTTATACAATTTGTAATGAAAATAGACTTTGATGAATTCCAATGAAATTATTATACAGATTAACAAAAATAGTAAAAGATTCAAATCAAAGTATGCCGTCAAACAATAATTAATATCAACTTTTTTTTTACTTTCAAGATATTGTAAATAATTATTATGTTCATCATAGTATGTAGTATTACGGCCATAATGGAACGCCCTGTTAATAAAATAAATGACTGCAATGAGCCTTTTTTTGATTCATGGTACTTCTTAATAGTTTTTAATTAATTTCAACTTCAAAAAAGCTATTTCAGCAGTAGATACAGTAACAGGAAGTGTGAGAATAAAATAAATGCAATGCATAGTAATGGGGCATAGCTAAGTGCGCACGGTCAGGAAAATGATTATTATGACCATCCAGTGACTCTTGAATTACGCAAAGTCTATGTGGGGGCTACTTTCACTGCGCAGAAACAAGACCAGTCAGAAAGAACAACACATTTCTCTAAGTTTTTCCATTCAAATTTTATCAAAATGCCAATTGCTCCACATCCACATATATTTTTATTCACTTATACACTTAAAATTTTTCTAGTTGACATGAACAGTTCTATGGATAAATGACAAAAAGCAAATATAGTCTGAACAGGATCGCGTCATGGCTTTGAGAAATAAAATTTATTTCATATTTTATATGAATGAGATTTATTAAATAGATTGCATTGTTTAGAAAATTTGCGTTTTACTATGCAAAAAATTATGTATGTTTTGATAGGTGTTATTCTCAGAAATATTATTTTTGATAAGTTTTACTTTCAGCAATATTAATATTAAATTTTTCGACAAGTATTACTCACAGCAATATTAAAAAAGTCCTGTGCTCATTTCTAGGGGTCCCGAATACATTTCCTGTGCGCAATTAAACTATTTTTGAAGGTAACTGCTAACCATGTGCGCACATAAAGTGGTCGATAGTAATAATAATAATAATAATAATAATAATAATAATAATAATAATAATAATAATAATACCGGTAAAAGGTAAAGGTAAAGTGATCCCCATACAGGCCATGGAGGCCCAGAGGGTTCCAGGAGGTTGAGGCTCCCAGGGATATTCGTAACATGAAGGTGGTAAGGTTGACAGCCTTACGCACCGGCCGCCTTTACCCCCAGGATTGCTACTGGTACTCATTTCTGGTTGGAGGCTGAGTCGACCCCAGGGCTATAGTACCACCAGAAGGATTATGCCAATTGAAAAATCTCAACGACCTCATCAGGAATCGAACACGCGACCTTCCGGTTTGTAGCGCAGCCTCAACCACTACGCTACGGCGTACCCCAGCGATACCGGTCCTAATATTAAATTTAATATAAACAGTAATAATATCAATAATGTCACTTCACAATACAATCTAATGAATTACAGTTGTTCGTAAATTGGGAAGGAAATTTGTAATGAAATGTGTCAATTAGTGGGGATTTTCTTGAGGGAGTGTTACAGATTAATCAGTTTTATCAGCAAACATTGTGTTGCTGTACGCAAGGTCTGCCTCTCACATCTCAATCAATGCAAACAATATGTGCCGCTAGTAATAACCCCCTTCTCTCTCTCTCTCTCTCTCTCTCTCTCTCTCTCTCTCTGTCTCTCTCTCTCTCGCTCTCTCTCTCTCTCTCTCTCTCTCTCTCTCTCTCACTTACTTGAGAGCACAATGAACAAACCACCCCTGTCTCGACATAGTCATTGCCACATGTTGCAATTAACCAGTAGCAGCAGATATGGTGGAAAAGCGGTGAGGGGGTAAGGTTGGAGGTAAATGGGACGAAAGACGAACAGGGTGTGTCATAACCATGTATACGGCTTTGTATTGTGTAGCTAAATGAAGGTGTAATATGAATTAATTTGAAATATCATTTAAACTTCACAACTCAGTGTTACCCACCTTGTCTACCTCATTTTCTCCTTTTCCATTCGCCCTCTCCATTCTGATTTCGAGTTAAGTAAAAGCCACTTTCGCTCACGTAATGGGGCCTTTGTTATTTTGTGCTTCAGTAACTAAGATTGGTATATGCATGTATTTAATTTCTCATCTAGAGCTGATGCCAAATAATTCTGCCGCGATATGCGAGGGACCACTAGGAGGCGGAGCTGTGCAACGAAATGTAATGGAGTTTGTCGATGATTTCAGTGTACTTGATTCATCCTAAGGGCGAGCTGACAACAACAACAATTTTATTATTCTTTAAAGAAACTTCCATTGCGTACGTGTTGGTCTTCACGTAAATTGGTTTGTCCATCGCGGCAAAATTATATGGCGACAGCTCTACTTCTACGAGGTACTGAAGCTTTTCAGTAGAAGCATACGATCTTATACTGCGTAATGTTTTAATTAATTATAAATAATTGAATCTGTTTTATTTTGTTATTAAATAATAAGCTAGCACAGAAGGAGCCGATAAATTCATAAGAGAGAAGACAAAATACGAATTTAATTTACAATTTGAAGCGAAGTCATTAACTAATTATTTTTAGAATAAGCAGAATTCCAGAAATTATCTGATTGACTTTGTTAAGCACGTATCATACGGTTTAATATATCATATTAACCCATAATATTTTATAGGCGGGACTTTTTAGGTTTGGGAGTCGAAGGATCCTGACTGCATAATATTTCTCTAACACAAAGTTTTAGATACAGTTCGAATTTTCTAACATTAGCTTTAACTTTAATGTGCAGCCTAGTAAACTACGATAAATAATTAATGTAAAGCGAATAAATAACATACCGTACCCTGTTTATTAAAGCATTGACTAATCTTATAATAATTTAGATTATCTTACACTACAAGTCTCAGTAGGTCTCATCAGTGCTCAAATGCCCCCCCCCCAAAAAAGGGCTACTCTCATTTTAAGAGTTTCACAGGTCCACTTTGCGTTGCGAAGCGTGTTTTGTGGGGGCAATTTCTGGGATCTGTCAGCCAATGCATACCTAATGGGTTTTCAACGACTGTATTATATTTTCCAAATGAGTCCATATTTCTAAGATTGGTTCATTGATATTAATAAACATTGAAGGTAAAATTAATGGTGTACATTTCAGGAATTTCGGGAATGGGCGTAAAAAGTGGGGTTAAACCGTTCCCCCCTCGGAAAAAAGTAGGGGCATGGCATCGATTAAAGCCCTGGGCCTCACATGATCTGTAACTTTAACAGTTTCCTGTTATTTTTATTTCTGAAATGATCATTTTAACGTTTGAATAAAAGAAGTCCTAACCACTGATACTTTATTCGGATTGCTTTAGGCCTTGTATTAGTTAAGAAAAAAGGGATGTTGACAACAGAAATAAATCAGGTAAACTGATAAAACAAAGTGCCAGATGGAGGTGATAAGCCATATTTCTAAAACTATTGAGTTTTAGGGCACGGTTTCCTGAGTAAGTTTGATCAGCGTATGTGATGAAATAAGTGGGATAACTAGAATATTGAAATTTCTCATGTCAACAGTACCGGTACTCATTTATTTTTGAAAAAAAAAAAAAATGAAAGCATACAAATAAGTAGTCAAAATCTTTCAAAGCTTTATTCGAGCCTAAAAATAAATAAAAAAAAGACCTCTGGAATTTTCCCACAGGTTATAAGCTAAAATTTATAAGTTTGCCAAATTACAAGTTTCTTGAAATCCTAATGATTTTCATGATCTAAATAGGGAAATACTTCAGGCTACTTAATTTATTTAATTTGCTTTACTTTCACTTACTATATTGCAGTTAAATTAATAATGAACAGTACATTGGTGAATTGCTCATATTTAGTTTCTCCAGTTTTGTGCAAAAATCAGCAATTTAAAATATATTTCCCTTTACGTGTTTCTAGGTATCAACAGTTTAGTAAAGAATCGATCTAGAAGCTTCCAAAGTCAATGATATTCATGGGACTTAAAAACAATTCATTAGTGAATTTGAGTACAGTAATTTGGTGCTTAGCTCCAATTTTAGCTTTAGCAGTTTTATGGATAAACCCACCTACTTTAGTTCGTTTAAATCACTTGACAGAGGAAGACGCAAAGTTAGAAGCAAAGTCTTCCAGTTACTTCAAACGTTCACGCATCCTATAACAGGAAATAGGCATAGCCTATAGTTAGGTGCAATGCCACACCGTTTGCTCTAGCACAGGGGAAGACAGAAGGTTGCTCTGTGACGTCACTGCTTTCTGCTCTCACTGCTCGCGTTGTACCTCTGCGAGGAGTATGTGAAATTGTGGCATCAGTGAACAGGGGGGAAGAGAGGGGCATTGGTATTGCGGGCAGCGGGAATTTAGGGGGTTAGAACTTACGTAATACGTGTTTCCGAGTTAATGAAACATCAATCAATTTTCTTGATAGTTTATTGGTTAATTACAGCCCACTAGTTTAACATATTATAAATAATTCTATTTTTCTATTCTGTGAGAACAATTGCCTTTCCACAAAATCTATGTTCTTTGACAAAAATAGACAATACTATCATTTGAATTAACATAATTCACTACAATAAAAATAATAAAAAATGAACTGAATTAATTACCATACAAGCTCGTCTGCACCTTAGATGATACAAGATTACAGTAACAATTTTCTGACTTTCCTGTCTCTTTTTTTCTTTAACAAGTTTATCAATGTTGGGACGTAATGTTTGAGCAATATTTAATCGAAGACTACATTTAGGTTGTGATTTGACAATGTACTTCTTGATTTGAGCTTTACACATTTCATTAGTGAAAAAAATTGTTCGGCCACATATGTCGATCCAAAATTACATAATATTCGTGCGGCAAGTCTCGGGAATCAGGTTTCAGAGAAATTTCTGTAAAAGTTACCCAAGTTACGTTCGTATTTGTCCTTTAACAGATCGTCGCATTGTAAGTTCAGCAGTTCCAACTGATACCGGCAAGGAACGTCTTTGACATTAACTGAATATGGGGTAGCAAAAAGTTTAAACATTGGAGAAAGGTTTTCCACATCCTGAAACCTCGATTCGAACTGATGAAGAATGTTTTGCAGAACTACACTCTGCAGAGAGAACACTATCAGGATCGCGTACTTGCATTAACTTTCAAAAATGCTCCGTATTTCCAACCAGAAGTTGTTCTACCCACAGAGCTAAAGTGAATAGGTCCTCTAGTACCTAGCTCTAGCGAACTCTAAACACCCCTACTACCGTGCGCTCTTGCTGACGTCACACACAAGGGATCCGCATGCACTTGCTCCACAAACGTCATCACGAGACGTAGTTGACTTCCCCTGCTCTAGCAAGATAACTCCACACGAAACTAATGCGTTCCAGTATTTATTTAAAATGTATTGTATACAGCTACCTTGACGTGTACTTGTACCATGAGTATCATAGTGATAATGTATTTAGTTAGGCCTATTTGCTTAATGTTTAATTACCATCTTACGGCATAAGGTGAGAATTATTATATTATGTTTAGATAATAATTGTAGCCTTAAAAAAAATAAAGTAGGATTTAACTGCAGAACACAATACCCCAAAAACTCTCTAACGGAATTATTCAAAATAGGGTACAAATTAAAACCGACAGAATACGATTGCCAAAAGCAATACGTACATGATCTTGAGCAGAATCAGAATGTGCCGGTTTGCCTCCTCGACAAGATCCTCGGATTGAACATTGAACTTAGGTTTTTCTGAACGACTGGTTATCCATGGCATCATACCCAGGGATGCCAGATCAGAAACGTAGAACAGTCGTACCAATAATCGAAAATAGTCGTATGCAAGTTAAAACTGTCGTATACTTTGTGATTTTTCAGTGACGTTTTGCGTTAATAATAATAATAATAATAATAATAATAATAATAATAATAATAATAACAATAATAAATCCGTATTATGCACGTTATATATGCCAAGTAATTGTTAATAAATCATCTTATTTGTAAAAGATTAGGCGTGTTTCATTATCTTCCGATGTGCAAAATTTGATTAAATACAATAAAATTAAATAAACAGTAGTTGCCACAGTGTTGTAAATATTGCAAAAGGCACAAGACTGCTTTCCAATCATATTGATTTTAGCACCATGCTTAGAACAAAAACCATGAGAAAACAAAAAGCTGGATACGTATCAAAATTTAAAATTCATCAGTAGAATGATAAAAAAATATATAAAACGCTATGTTAAAATAGCCGTACAAATAGGCGTACGACTCATCATTGCGTCGTACGTCGTACAAATCTATGAAATAGTCGTATGTGTACGACTATAGTCGTACGTATGGCAACCCTGATCATACCACTATTGTAGTTTACGAAACCGCATAGGAATCATGAGTGTTCTCGTTTTGTGATTGTATATGAGTTTTTTAAGTTGGTGGAACGTATTGAATTTGTCATGAGTGTTACCATTGTTCATGTCCTATTTCAACACGTTTTCAGGTTTTTAAAAATAGAAATGGACTGAGCTGTTGTCTTGAAATCCTGGAGACGAATGAAAATAGTTTACAAAAGACGTGACACAGCAGTTTACGTAAGGAGTGTTACCCAAAATAATTTTCCTCAATCTTATCTTCACTTTTCTTGCCGTCTTCCCTCCTCGATGTCTGGTCGGAAATTGGTCGTAGGTGGAAAAGATACTTCATCCCCTCTACATTGTGTTTGACCCCGAAATTCGAAGTTGAGTTTTTAACATCACACGTTTTGAGGCACTCTTGAATCCAAAAATGTTATTTTCAGAAACTTGTCTGTAAGTGTGTCTGTGAATAGATCCAGAACGGAAAATCGTATGACATCAAGACTTTATATTTTACGTAGGTACCTCCTGGGGATGTAATACGAAGATTGATGACGACTTTCTCTACTTTAATTGAAGAGAACTTAGTTTTTTTTTGTGATTTTCTCGAAAACGGCTCTAACTATTTTGTTTAAATATAGCACTAAGGGCCGGTATTATAATCATGGTTTAACCTCCAGTTTTAGTTTAAACTTTGGTTTTTCAGATTTATGCGTATTATAAACGATAACTACAAGTTAATCTTAAGTTTAACCTAACTGGACCTTTTCTACCGTTTAACCTACAGTTTAAGACGTAATAATTATTTTAATGAAAATGGCTATAAAAACACGATTATAAGACAGTATTATGGCTCAATTTCGGATACAACATGCTATGAGAAGATGAGACAAAACTCAAAGTAATTCTATTTGTTTACTTTCCGAAAAGGAAAGAAAATAGAAGGTTGTATTGTGAAACAAATGCTAATACAATATCATTTTTATGAGCAATGAATAGCTATTTATTTTAGCTGTGATTGAAATAAACTTACACTGAGCAAAACTGAATTCAATTTTCATTTAACCATTTCTTTAATAATAAAATTTCTAGCTTCAACTTCTCTTCATACAAACAAACAAACACAAGCGAATTAGCACATCTTATTGTTTTTCTTTTATTTCCAAGGCCAATTCGTCTTCTTTTTTCAGCCAACAGGTCTACCAACACCATTGCACTACGGTTTAACTTAACCAGAACATTATGAAACGGCAGCTAGAGTTAAACTTTAGATTAGGTTTAACTTAATCTAAAGATCAACTTTGTTTATAATACCGGGCCTAAGAGCTAAAACTTTTATTTCAAGCATTTTTGTGCAAAAAATCTCTGAAAGGTAGGTAGAAAGGCAACCCTTGTAGAAACTCAGAGTTTCCTGGTGAAAAATAAATCTTTGCATCAAGCTGAAACAACTGAATAAACGTTCAAAATAGTTCTTTGCAATAAGGCCTCTTATTCTATATAAGATTGTGGACTGAGAAAGCTATATTGCCCACGCTTAGGGTAAAGAAAGTTACGGTGAGTGCATTAATCAGATTTTGATTGGGTTATGTATCCTTCGGGGATGCGATTCTAAAACGTAACGACATCATCTTAATTTGTACAACCAATTTACATGGCCCGTATTATAAAGAAAGTTTAACTCTGGTTTAGGTTTAAACTTGAGTTTTTCATATTATTGCGTATTATAATCCTTAACCTCCAGTTAATCTTCAGTTTAGCTTTACTGCAACTCATCTTCGGTTTAACTAAAGGTTAAGGCAATGTTTCAAGATGGCGGTCCCAGCTATAAATATGAATACTGCAGACGTATTTGAGGAATTGCAAAGTTTATCCCATGCATCTTCTTTTTGTCTCCATGTCGTTGAATCGGGTTTTCTACACTCAATCACTGCAGTGTACTTTTTTACAAGATCCACGAGAAGTCCTGTTTCTTTGGTAGAAAAATTAGCACATCGTTTAGCATTCTTTTCGTCAATGCCAGCCATTTTTGCTACTCCAAATACAATAGATTTCTTTTGTTTATGGGTAAACAACGATCGAACGTCATTTTTTCTCAGCCAGCAGTTCTACCAACAGCTTGCACTACGGTTTAACTTAACCAGAAAATTATAAAACGGCAGGTACAGTTAAACTTTAGATTAGATTTAACTTAATATAAAGATCAACTTTGTTTATAATACCGGGCCGCGAATGTCGAACACAACATACTATACTAACAAGTAAGAGGTAAAACTTTTACTTGGGTAGAGTTTTTTTCGTAGAAGTAACAGCAATTCCTTTCACTGAGTGAAAACATATTGTACTGAGATCGTGAGTGAACGCTTTAACGAGGTCGCGGAAGGAAGAGCAGACGACGACATTCGTATTCTGATTGCTGTAACTAAGTTTGCAGTTGGCGGGAGGCCTGCTGGGACCCAATGACATCTCTGAAAGACAGCTCCACGCAGCTCATGAAACTCCCGTCACCACCGATTTGTTTCTCTCTTTTTGAGCTCACTTTATTCCCTCTTAATGAGCTGACTAACCACGCGCATGGGCAGAGGCACCAAAAGTAAGAGCATCTTGAAGATAATTCACATTTGCAGCTGCACTCCGAAGAAGACTATCGTTACATATATCCCAAGCAACTTGTTTAAATTAATGTAATTTCTTGAACAACTAACTGTAGTTAGGATTAGTCTTTTATTTGTAACTAGCTTAGAAGGCCCGGCGTCACCCGGGTTTTTTATTTTGTAATTGGTGGAATACAATATTCCCCCTACGGACAGATCAAGTAGAAGGTAAATTCTGACAAACGCCTACATAGGACTGACTAGGCAGCACGCAATACTCCTGTGCTGGAGAATTTGCCGGAGCGAGACAGGGGTTCTATGCGAAAAGCGATACCGTATACAGTTCTTGTCTCTTACTATACTTTGAAATGCATAATGTGTCTTGTAAGATACAATGTTTGTCACGAGTTTGTAATTAAAGAAACAGAAAATAACACATAATAAAATAAAAAATCTGATGTGAAAGTCACATAACTTCCTCTGCCCAAATAAAAGTTAGCAGTATTCACATATCCTTGTACAGAACGCAAGACACAATTTTACGGTAATTATACGATAAATACCTGATAACCTCTTCTTTGAAAATGATGCGACTAATAAAAATGAAGACTAAATAAAAAAACTAAACAAAAACAAGTGACTGCAGATATTTATTGAAACTTCCGTCGTTAAGAATAATTTCCGAAATTTATCGAATATTTCCCTCCAAACTTCATCTCTTATAAAGGGCCCCTTATTTGCACATGGGAGAGTCATGTTTAATACCAGCAAGTTTTTCAGATCTGAGTAAATGTAAGAGAGAATTTGCGCAACATTTTCTTGTAGTCACTTGTAGTCAATTTTATGCATATTTCGCTGGCGTTTCCAGGCGAACGTTTTAGAATAATAAGTTAACTATGATGTACGATTATGTAATAGAGGTAAATGAAGAATGGATATGACAAGATGTGAACAAAATGTGATGTGAACAAGATGTGATTTTTACATAAAAATAGTCACTATCCGTGGGAGAAGTACTAGAGAATACCACATGTAGCGGGTGGAGCTTTGGGGAATAATTTCCATCCGTACCGAAGTTTAAGGGATCATGGAGTGGGCAATGTGCACTTTCATGCCTCCAACTAGCGTAATATGTTTGAGTGGCACGATGCGGTCGTGTATGAATGTTCAAGGGTGTCTGTTTCCTTCACTATTCACATCTAGTACAAATAATATGCATTATACATACATTCCATACCCTGCCCTTTGATTTGTATATTTAAAAAAAATGGTATCACATTTTTAAAAGAAAAAAAACGGTTCCATGGTGTATGCTCCAACACTCGTATAACGGCGGTATAATCGGGAAATAGGCCAAGCGCCTCTACAACATTGAGAGCTCCTTGTATTAAATGTAATGAACAATACAGGCCGCATGCAAGAGGAGACTGTGTTAGATTAACGCCATTGACTTTTTCCCACCCCTCTTCCAACCCTCCCTCTTCTTGACACGACTGTCAGTTACACTCGACCTCCCTAGCATTTAAATTTTGTAGAGAATAAGTTAAGACGTACAGATTCGAGTAAACTGGTTTTCCTACTTCATTAGACTGACTCTACTTTCAGGTTTTAATTCCAAGTGTAATTTCTTCAGGCCATCCAATTACATTTAGTTCCAAGAGTCACCACTGCGAATACCTAGCTCAGTTTTTTGCAGACAGATTTCTTTCTGCCGTGTAATGGCTAGAATATTAACTTTTTATAGGCTAGATTGCAGAATTTTATTCACAAAACTCGGTCATCCAGTATATTTATAGCTCTGAGATGCATAGCTAAATTTAGTTGCGGGTCATACTTACTATAATAAATCACTGGGAGATTACCTATGAAAGTTATGGTAGTTTAGCTAGTTACGATGTAAATAACATAACTGATTCTCAATAAAAATGACTGAATTTACATTATGATTAAAATTTTTCAACATTATTATTATTATTATTATTATTATTATTATTATTATTATTATTATTATTATTATTATTATTATTATTATTAATATTTTCATCAAGACACTATCCGAACGAGCACATGCTCGCGGTCTCGAACACTCCAGAAATGGATATAAATACACCAAATAGAGACACAGAGACACTAACTATTCTAAATAAAAATACTATGAAATACATCCATACACAGCAATAGCAGAAAGGAAGTTTCAAGAAGGGACTAAAAAAATAAATGTTAATATAATAAAATCCGGTAAACTGATAAAATAAAGTGCCCAATGGAGTTAATAGGCCATATTGCAGAAATTATCGAGTATTATACCACGGTTTCTTGAGAAAGTTCGATCAGCATATGGGAAGGAATAAGTGGGATTAAGTTGCTAGAATATTAAGAGAACGAATTTACAACAAATTCCTAACATCAACAATATTATTTAATTAAAAAAATACGCGGTCAAAACCTTTCAAAATTTATTTTAAGGTAAAAATAAATATTTTGATCTTTTTAGAATTTTGCCGCCGGTTATAGACTAAATGCTGTTAAGTCTTAATCAAGTCAAATTATTCCTCAGAGTCTCCAATGATACACTTGCCACTGTTGTATTGCAATATACTATTGTCTGTTCATGTCTACTTAACGATGGTTGTGTATTGCTAATTGTGCCCGTAATTGGCACAGGTATACCGGAATGTTGTTCCGCAAGATTGGTTTTATATGCTTGTAAATTATCAGACATGAGGGTATTCGCAATTACTCATACATAAATGTCACCTACCTGGACAGTGATCAAACCGGTGATATTGTGAATTCAGAGCCCCTACATAACCAATTGTTCCACCTAGATCGACAAGACTATTTTTACCTTTTAAGAGTCTGAAAATTTGTTCTTCCATATCGTTGCATTAAAATCAATTTACAAGACTTTAATATGCACTTTGGAAACGCTGTCATAAATGTTTTCCAGCTCCGTATATACGACTGCGTAATATGATATATGATATTTACTGTGCTAAGAAAAGGTTACAAGAGAAGTCTACCTGTTCTCATAATGATCATTTTCCCAGACTAATTATAAGAACAAAATACTTCTAACTTAAGGGAACTATTGATGAGGTCATATTTTGCTGACAGAACGTGTGTATGACCGAAATTTGTGCTAAAACAGTAGAATTCTGGAGAAGTGCAGCGCCGAGTTGTGCAGCCCTGACCAGCACTGCATAACTATTATCTAGATATCTAGATAGTGAGGGATGTCCAAATTCTATTGGCTAGATGCTTTGCCTGGCGAATTGGGAACTTTTTTTTTGGGGGGGGGGTATAGTTTCATGGATACTGGTTCTATCAGTGAAAGTTGAAGGTAAGTTTCGATATGAGCTTATTGATACAAGGGTGCGCGAGCAAAGAGAGTTAAGTCCACCATAAAAAATTGAGATATGTCCATAGAGTTATAGATAACAATGTTCTCTACATTTGTGTTAAGTCCAGTAAGTCATATTAAAAACGTAAGGTAGTTATGGATATGTGCCTCATGGGTTTATCCATTTCTAAAGCTATGTTGGGCGGGTAAGTGTGTTAAGTCACTCTAATTCTCAGTAACAAGAAAGTGGACTTAACTCTCTTTGCCCGCGCACCCGCGTAGATCTATTGTTAGAGGTAGATTTAATTACAGAAATTACTCATATTTCTAAATTATAAGAACACTGAGGTGGGTTCTGAAGTTTTAAGATCACTGTCCTACGAAACGAACAGTTTATAACGCAGAAGGTTCATGGATAGACAATTAGCGGATCTTTTCAAAGCATTGTACATGCTGTTATCCTGATGAGAGGATAATGAATATGAGGAGCCAAGCTACTTAGCACGTGAAATGTTTGCATTTCGCCTCTCGTGTAGGCGGTACGCATGTGATCTTCCTCTATTAATCTGCTTGGCAGGTCTGGAAAGAGAGTAATGGAATCAACCGGCTTCTCGTAATGAAGAGAATGCTAAATTATATCCTGTGTTGATATAATTACGCCCTTATGTAAAGCCTTTCTACACTACCTTTACATAAGCACTGTGAAAGCTACAATGCACAAAGTTCAAAATCGCGGAAGTAGACGAAGTACAAAGAGACTATTATCTATGGGTGGAGAGATGTGAAATTCGCGAAAAGCGATCTTAGGAACTCTTCTCATTTCGACAAATTTTCATTATTTATTTAATTGTTATTTATTTTTTTTATCTAATTATTACAAATACAAAAATTTGCAAACTTTTCTATTACTCCCCTTCAAGAATCTAAAAAAAAAAAAAAAAAAAAAAAAAAAACTTTTGAAAAGTGAAAAACGCAAATTTCTACAATAACGCGAAAATGAACATAATCCCAGGTTTTAGAAAAATTCCAGCAAACTTTTTGACATTTGGAGAAAATCTAATATTAATTCATTTTTATGGAATATTTTCAGTATTTCCTCGGACTTAAATTAATGCATAGGCTAAGTTGCCATTGCCATAGAAGGATATTCCTCCATAGTGGAATCATCTCTCCAAAACTAACTGCTCACTGCACGCATCAGCGCCACTCTTTGATAGCCGCAGATGGTAACGCGCGCCGCATCGCGAACCGAAAAAACGCCGCTCAGCGGTTCATATCTTATTGGGTCTCTCTGTACATGCCATGCAATATTCCTACATTAGGGAACGGAAGACGTTTTATACGATCTTTAAAATAAATCCTTATTGTTCAATTAAAACCACACAGTTATGGCTTCGAATAAAAGCGTTAAAAGTCAATTTGAGAAAGAGAAATTACACATTCTCAGAGTGCTTACTAAGCCTTGTAGCTTGCGACCCCAGAATTAACTTCAAGCGCAGCCCTATTCAACCTTTAGGTATAATAAAAAGCGCAGAGCTGCCAACATAACACTGATGAAAATCCCAGACATCGTCTTTTATTATTACGGATGTTTGCAGAATGACTTGTAAGTTGAAAGCAACAGGGAGGACGGGGGATTGGGACGAAGAAGGGAAATACTCCTCGGCTCGGCACTTGAGCCCTGCAGTTAATGCATTTAAGAGGGAAATTATGTCACTAACTGAGAGACAGGCACTGTGGAAATGGGTTTGTTCCCGTCTTCCTCTTTCTCCCACACCCTCCAAATGCTTTCTTCAAGGGTAAACGCATTTAATATATTTTTCGCCACGAGTGTAAGCATGCTTCTTAACTTGCCATTCACTTTTGTTTCATCCATCTGTAAGATGAAAGTTAAATCCAATGGAATCTTCTGTTTTGTTATAAAAGTCAAGCTGAATACAAACGCTTGCATTGACCTAGAATGAAGTTTGTCTTAAGTTTCAGATGTCCTAATCAACTCATTTCGTTCAATTAAAATTCTTATGACATCCAGACAGCAGTTGGAATTTACAGAATATAATCACTGAAATATGATAAATTATTTTGGGACGCTGGTATAAAACCCTACAGGCTATTCGACTATAGGCCTATTAGTCTACACAATAAGAAAAATTATTTTAAACACTCGTGAAACTGGTTTCAGCATATAAGAATAAGAATGAGAATTACAAACTACAAAACCCTTCTGGCAATACTGAAGAAAAGGAATTCGAATAAAGATTAGGAAGTCTCTATTTGAATTACTAGGCAAATTTTAACAAAGAATTTTGAAAAATTCGTTAAAAAGTTGCAGAGACTGCATTAGTTAAAGTCTTCCTGGTGATTTTGTGTACATATAATTGTCCAACTAAAAACTTGTTTCCACCTTGTGACAAATGTTTGAAGGATAATGTTTCATAATGTGTCTTAGTAATAACAATACGCGTAATTGAGTGTCTTTTTCTAAAAGTAACTTAGCGAAATTTCGCAAAGTTTCATGTGAAGAAGGTCGAAAAATGTAAATTTGTAATGAGATCATATTTGTAATAGGGGCTGAGAATAAGTAAGGGATGATTTGTTGGAATATTATTATAGCCTACAATTTTCGCCTGCTGCTATAGGATTTGTGTCTAAAATTCGTCAAAGGCTTACATACCGGTATGTAGATTTGAACAGCAGAAACATAACTCACAGGGATTGGTAATAAGCAGGGCCCGGATTATAATGACATGTCATTTTTTAGTGATGCTGCATAGGCATTGCCAACTTGGGGATAAATCCCAATCATGGCCTCTAGATTATAGAAATGCATTTTTATTAGGTCATTTTTGTCATTTTATCCAATTTAATTTTTTTAGGCATTTATTTCAATTTTAGGTCATTATTTTGTCATTTTCGTGTCATTTGCTTCCTTATTTGGTCATTTTCATGTATTTACATTGAGCGTATTAACTTTTTTCGTCGCTAGCGGTGCTGTCTTTGAAGTGTTGCAAAAAGGAAAAATTCGGCGTTAAAGTGTTGACATGTCTCAGTCGGAAATGAGAATCAAAGAAACGCCAATTTTTTTTATTATATTAGTACTGTTATCAGATTGACTTGACACCAGAGTCTGCCACCTGCTTGGATTTGAGAGTGCAAACTACTGTTTACCCTCAATAAACAACAATATAATCCGGCAGACCACTAAAGGATGTGCCGAATTTTTACTCATCAGTGCCTCAGTGCCAGTGTAAATTTCCGTGAGAAAAGAACATTCACAACATTACAGTTTTTACAATGATGTACAAACTAGTCTATAACTTTGTGTGTACAATAATATTTTTTTACAAATAAAATATCAGTTTTTAAATAATTTTTTATAATTATTAAGTCATTTTCTTTAAAATTCAGGGTCATTTTATAGGTCATTTTTCAAACAATTTTAGTTCATCAGAATCCGGGCCCTGGTAATAAGGGTACGGTCTAGTTTAATTTTAACGTTACCTAAATTATTTTCTTGGTTCAAAAATTGGTAAAAATCGGTCAAGGCACTATATAGAGAACAAACCCAGCTACTTACCCACATACCCATATAAACACTTTCAATTTTGTAAAATAGACTCTTTTAGAATTCAATAAAAAATAGATTTAGGCCTATGTAAAAGCATATAAGAAAATATATGATATATGAACAGAATATAACATTTTCCCCTATGTGATATAAAATTACTTCCAACATTACTTTTTAAACTACAAGTTATATACCTCTACGGTTAATATGCAAAGCATGCCTACAAATATAATGAGCAATGACATCAGAAACAAGGCACCTCTAATATTCTCTAATATTACAAAGAAGCCCGGAAGTTAAATGCAATGCCTCCCTTGCCCCCCTATTTTTCAAGGTTAGTTAGTGCTTCTGCGTGTAATATTCTGCACGGTGACTTAAAAAAAGCGCAGTAATTTCTTGTGAAAGGGGAAGTTTTCTGTTTAGGAATTCTTAAGAGGAAGCTACGATTAGTGGCGTGCCATTAATTGTAACAGGGTGAGTTGTACAGGGTAATTAAAATTCCCAGCGACTCTAGCAATTAGGAGTTGGCTCGATTAATACATTACCCTTTCCTTTAGGTACTTTATTCTTCTTTCATAGCTCTCTTTAAGCAATTTAAGTGTGTTGAACTTTAGTGTTATTTCCTAGTAAGTAATAAGTTAGGTAAGTAAGTGAGTAAGTAAGTAAGTAAGTAAGTAAGTAAGTAAGTAGTAAGTGAGTAAGTAAGTAAGTAAGTAAGTAAGTAAGTAAGTAAGTAAGTGAGTAAGTGAGTGAGTGAGTGAGTGAGTGAGTGAGTGAGTGAGTGAGTAAGTGAGTAAGTAAGTAAGTAAGTAAGTAAGTAAGTAAGTAAGCAAGTAAGTAAGTAAGTAAGTAAGTAAGTAAGTAAGCAAGCAAGCAAGCAAGTAAGTAAGTAAGTAAGTAAGTAATGCACTTAAAGAATAGCTAATTGATTAACTAACACAGGGGTACTTTTCTCTATTACCTATTCGCAATTCGTCCCTAATGCAAATTCAAATAAAGTAAACCAACATTTTATGACTACTATAATCTGTTACACCAAAAAGTGAATTAAAGCTCACAACTAATTTTCCGTCAACTAACTCCTCAATCATTAATAAAGGAGTATCTAATTTGGATTGGAAAGTAATGGTGGCCAAAGAAAAGAATGGCATATGAGTATGATTTTCCTGTAAATACAGGGCTACTAAAACGGTTCTCCCGAAATCATTGCAATTATTCGTGTGTTATGAGACCTAGAGTGATGAAAAAGAAAATAATAGAAAGAGTAACACACGTCGAAAGTACACATCTCTTGCTGCAGACGTTGGAGCATGTCCCTGTCAAGTAGCTTCAAATACTGCTATCCTGTCCCTTAGAGCTTTTAAGTTTGGTGGGAAAGGTAGTACCGGTACATAAACTTTACCATTTATATACGCCCAAACAAAAATTCCCAGGGATAAAGTCAGGTGACCTTGAAGGCCACTTCTTAAGAACCTGGTCGTCAGTTTGCTATGTTCAACCCAGCGTTTCCGAAGATTCTCATTAAGGTTGCCACGTGTGTGTGTGTGTGAAAATGACTCTGAACTGTTATTAAAGACTGAGTTGTGTGGATTTATAGCACGCATGCTGTTCTCCTGTATTTGCCATTTTGTGAAATTTTCAGTTTTGCTTGTTGTCAACCATACGATACTCCTACGAAAATTTAAACAAGTACTTGGCAATTTATTATTTCTATAGGTTTTTGTTTCATCTCTACGCGAAAAATATGAAAAAGATTTCGGAGAAATCATTTGTAGTAGCCCTCTATAATAGCTTTGATGACCTAGAGATAGCGTGCTTGTTGTTTTTACCTCTTCGAATAATGATAAAAATAAAGTCCTGCACTTTCGCATATAATTTCTCGATTGCTCTCATGAAGTTGTGATATTCTGTGGCTGAAAGGAAGGGACGTGAACCGGATATGGTGTTATGGTGGTGGATGAGGTGGGGGGGGGGCAGGTTTCTCTATTCTAAAGGCTGTGTAAAGGAATACAGCGTGCTTGCAGGCCTATTAGAATTTACATGACCGAGTAAGAATAAAGCAAAATGAATTTTAATCGCATCCAAAGAGGAATGGATTAACAAAAAAAACTCCCTTAAATTTTATGCTTGGAGAGTTTTAAATTGCTCTTGGCTTCCATCTTCTCTCTTTCTGCACTTTTTCTCTATACAACGCTTCCCCCCATATTTTTTATGTTATGGAATAAGAATTTAACCAAGCTTATTATATATATAGGCCTACATATCCAACAAAAAAGTATATGGCCACTGAACGAACCAACAGTGACTCCAGCGAATAATTGGTTCTTTTGATGAATTAAAACTTGAGCCCATGCAGCTTGTACGTCTTCTAGTTGGAAAAGAGGTTGTATTTCATATAAAGGCAGTTGAGTTTGTGATACGATTTTCGAAGAATTATATTAATGATTTAACGAGCCGGGCCCAGAAATGCAGAGACAATTTCTGAAGCTTTTCTAGATTAAAAGAAAAATTGTCTGAAAAAGAATAATGCTTTAAAACATATTTTAATTAAATTGAGATTCACAGTTTTCATTGTAACATATTATATTTTAATGCAAGTTTCATTGACAGAAATCCCATTGCTGAGTATTTTGTGATATAATTACAAAGGAAAGCTTCAAGATGAATGAATCATAAGGTCGTGCTGATTATTTATAGGCGAAGAAAGGAAGAAATGGGCAAAGGAGCTAAATAAGTAAAAAGTTGAAAAGTAAAAACGATTAGCTTAACAGGAAAAAAAGCCGAATTGAAAACAAAAAGTCAAAGGAAGTAAGGTAAAGAATGTTACTAACATTAAGAGAGTGGATGATTACATGGGGATATGTAACGGTAACAAAGAAGAGCCACTGCAGCGTAAAAATAACAAAGAAGAAATAATTCCAGACCAAACCGACTGAAAGTTCTCGTAACATTCTACACTTTTATGTAGGCCTAATTATAACTGACTAATTCACGAAAGGATGGAATTTTACGATACTAGTTACTGACATGGTTTTTTTTATGGTTTCCCCAGTCATAAAAGCAAATTAATGCCGAATTGGATATTTACATACCATGAATCCTTTATCCTTTATCACTTTCATTTAAATCAATATCAGTTGAAATTTTACTCCGTAAAATACACCAATAAAAGAAATATTTGGCAATCAATAGTTCAGTGGCCTACCCTTCCGTATAGACACACATCCCGAACTTCGTAGCTCAAAAGAGTATAAGCACAGGTGAGTTAAAAAAAGGAAAACATTTATTATGGGTTGAAAATAGCGAACGGACTATAGGTTCTTATAGCTTAGAATGCACCAAACTCTGTGTGTTTACATTCTTCTTTTGTCTTGGCTAGTGTCAAAATCCGGGGCTTAGATATTATTTATTATTATTATATATTTATTTATTTATACTGGCAAAGTTAAGGCCATAAGGTCTTTTCTGTCACTGCACCAGTAAAACTGTAAATATTAACAAATAGTAAAGATTTGATAAATTAGAAATTAAAACTAAACATGCTACCGACGGTAAAAATTACAAGGATTTATTTTAATTAATTTGATAATTTAAACTAAAATAAAATTAATGACTAAAAAAATGTATATTCAGTTTATTTCTAAATTGTTGTACATTTCGACAGTCTCTGATATAACAAGGCAACGAATTACAAAAGCGAGGTTATAACATTAGAGAAAAATAACACCTGCAGATGGATTAGAGGAAAACAAAACGTATTAAAAATATTGAGAAAAGGAGCACTAATATTACTGTTCAGTGTAAATTCGCTACTCTTATCCATGTTTTTTTAAACGATTTGTTGTGTATACGTCTCCTTCGAATAATCGTTTTATGTTGGCTCTATATGAAGTAAACAAACATGAAGAAACTTTACTGAGTTACTACAATAAAGCACAACGGTTGTCCTGGAAAAAGTGACCCCTGAAGGAAATTGGTTAGAGAGAGCGAGCCACCTGTGTTGTTGCATGATAATCTCGCTACAGGGTAATGTTATTCTTTGCTCTGCACTTGCCGGTGCAAAGCTGTTATCTTACAACTTCAAACTAACAAACTCGTTTTACCGTAAAACACTACACAATTATATAGCAATTTAGATGCAGCCTCTAGATGTTTTACACCGTGTATTTTCGCTTTCTAGTTAATTTATTTCACATACATGCTTTCCTCTCTATTATTCAGTCGCGGCGGGTGTATGTAATCTGCGCCACGGTTGACACCATATTTGAAATAGAATAAAAATAAGATTTGTAAACTGCGGCACACAGATATGTAAACTGCGCCACGGAAATATGTAGATGCACTTCTCCAGTTCCAAACAAGTGCCTACAAAAAACTGAGAAGTATTGAACAAGGGATACCTGTAAGAAGAACAGCTAAAATAAATGACAAGTATTCTCGTCTACTCAAGTGGAGAGAACAATATATAAACAATGAAATATCCCTTTTTGATTTTATTAAGAAGGCGTCATATGAGAACAAAGTGGTCATGCAAAAAAATTAGGGTAGTGTTTTTAACAATTTTATGAGTGACGAAGCGTTCATGCAAAAGAAATTAGAGTATCGTTTTAACATTTTTTTAAAAATGACAAAGCTTCTAAGCCTAACATTTTTAACCACACCCATGCAATTTCATAGCTAGAGAAGTGGGAAGAAAAATGTTAGTGCGTTAGTATGACGGTGACGCCATTTAAATGTCGGTGGCGCAGTTTACATATGTCGGTGACGCAGTTTACATCGTGTAGGTTGGGGAAAAGGTAGAAGTGGCGCAGATTACCTTTTCCCGTCGCGGCTCGTTGCTTAAAATGAGGGTGTGCTGCAGATACCACTTCATAGGCCTACATTTAAAATAAAGAAAATATTTTTTAAGCCTACTTATATAATGAAGAGAGTAGAATAATTATTTATATAGCCTATTAAAATTAAAACGATTCAACAATGTTGGCCTTTATAAATATAACACAACTTAATATCGGTAGACCTACTTCATTGTATCTCTAAGAAAAATTCATAAATACAGGGTGTCCCAAAAAATGTATTAACACTTTGAGTATAAAAACATTATTTATGAACGGTCATCAGTTTGAACATTTGCGAACATGATTCTTTAATTACATGTTTCTTCTGTAATTCAAACCTTTAAACTTGTCTCTATGTTCATAAATAATGGTTTTATACTCATTCAAAGTGTTAGTACATTTTTGAGACATTCTGTATTCTATTTTCTTGCTTTTTTTTAAGTGTTCCGCCCGGAGGCCAGTCCTACCCTGGGACCGAGCCGTGGAGGGACACTAGGCCGGAGGATACCGATATCTATTGTATTTGTTTTTTATAGATTTATTTTAATGTATTTTGTATTTATCCTGGTTGAGTGGAAGATAAGGCACTATGGCCTTAACTCTGCCAGGCGAAATAAAATATTATTATTATTATTATTATTATTATATATGGCATTTTTTCTATGCTATGTATATGAGAGAAAGTAAAAAAAAAAAAATGTATACGTTGCCTGCTTACAATAATAAAACGTTGTGTAATATCAAACGAAAATCATGGCACGGAGTATAAAATTTTGTCTCGTAGTAGATGTATTTGAAGTGATTCCTGTAACATTTCTGTCGAGAGAGAGTGCCCGCTTCATTTAGTTGCTTCTATATAGATGTCGTCGTTAATTGCAGTGTCCGTCTGTTTATTTTTGAGGACGCTATAATTCAGGCAGAGAGCACTTCCATTTGGCGATGTCAATCAATGCATGTGCTCTGTCCCCTGCCTGTTTCATACATCCATAACCATGGAGATGAACCGAGCTTCCCTACTATCAAGCAAGGAATAAAAACACTACTGTGCAACCTCTTTCCAATATTGTATTGTATTGTATTGCATTGTATTGTGCTTTTGAAAGATTAAGATTATTTTTAGCAATTAATGTTGAAGACTTAGCATTATAAAATAAAAGTTGGGATTTTAAAGCAATTTTAACATTAATATTTAGCATTATATAGAAATTTAGATGGGAAGTATGGTTTGAGATGTTTAGTACCAATACTGCGATTATTTAATCAACTGCTAGAGACTTTATTTAAATAATAATTATATTTAATATACGAATAATTATAACATTACATTTATTAAAAATATCATCGTTTTTACATAAGGTGAATGAATTAGATAATTTTATCGTTAAATGTATTGTTTGACGTACTAAACATAAGTAATTAAAACGAATAAAACTAATCTTGTGCCGCCTTAAGCTGCGTCTCCATTGATATACATTAAGCACCAACATGTCAATATTAACAAGTTCATATTGACATGTATATTGCAATTTCGCGTTCCAATTGACTTGACATACAAATCCAGCGTGTTGCACTTAACATTTTCAGATGTTAATTTGTTTTCCGGAGAAAATGGACAACATGTCAAGTCAATTGACTGTTCGGTCAATATCTGCTTTGTTTCGGGAATTTCCGGGAAACGAAAAGCGATCGCCAGCTTAATCGGCTTTGGTTCGGGAATTTCCGGCTGAACAAAAAGCAGTCGACAGCTTCCTCAATATTCCCGGCATCCATTTTGTATTATGTGAGTATTTGGTATATCAGTGTTCTCAATAGTATTGCATCTACTTTTAAAATTATTTTTTATGGCATACTCCATTGTTGAAAAATGTGATAGTTATTTTGAAAAGATCAAGACATCTGTACAAAATTAGTATTTAAGAAAGTCATAGACAGTTAACAAGAAGATATTAACGAGTATATGAAACTACTCTCATTTTGTAATGTTGGCTGCCCTCTTCAAAGGCGTTTTCTTTTTGAATGTTATTCATTTCTGTTCGTAACTGCGCCAACACATGTTAACCTATAACATTGTAGTGCAGATAGTTGTTAATTGGCAAACCACTTGACTTGTATACATCAACAAGTTGATGGTAAACATTTAACATATGTTAACTGCAACATGTTGGTGTTAAATGTATATCAATGGAGACGCAGCTTTATGGTCAAAAAGATTCCAAATAAAACGGTTAAAACGAACCACAGATTCATGAACCTTGCCCTTATACGCAAATCATGCATACACAATTAAAACGAATGATAAATAAAAAAGCAAAAAATCCGATTTCAGATACATTTAATGATTAAAGTGCGCCGCCCGGGAAAAAAGATGTCAGATTCGAGTCCCCTAGTTTAAAAAAAAAAAAAAAACAACAACCGCATAGTGAGTTTTGTCCAAATAATTCCATTTTGCCAACATTCATAATCCCTCTTCCGTCCACATATGTAAAAAAAAAGTTTGCTATGGCAAACGAACTTTCACAACTGAATACGCCCTATAACTCATATAGAAGATAATTATATATAAAGACTTTCCCATGAAGGCCTATATTAGCTAATCTTGTCCTCTAATCAAGTAATTTCTGTAGTCAAAATAATTTTCTTTTCAATAAGCAACATTTCAAAAAAAGAAAATTGGAATGATTTTTAACTTTCTTCAGCCGGCTATAGTCTACTATTGGTAAAATATAAATTGTAAATCGTATCTTATGAATAGTTCAGTAGCTGTAATTAACTTCGTTAAGAATTTGTGCTCTTTTCGGGATACTTATTGCGAGTTTTGGGCTAGGCATTCATATCTCTCAGTATCTGCTAAGGAGGGCGATAGCTCCTGCGGGATATAAAATTAATTTCGAACTAGTTTAATAGTTTTTATATCATATTGAATAAATCGAATATTACGTTGACAGATGCACAGAGCAATCTTTTACTTTCTTACAACATGGAAACAAGACGATAAATATGACTCCTATATTTTTTGCTCGTAGACGTCCTTTCCTGTGAATATAACAGACTGCTTACTGGGGTATGGGAGTGTGTTTTAAACCCCCTTTTTTTCGTGCGAACTGTAACTTCCTCTTAAGCAATACATTTATCTGTCCAAGGCATTACGACTGATAGATCCACACCATCTGTCGACTCCCTGACACAGTGCTACATTTCAAATTGTTCTCCAACAGACACGCTAACAGGTGCATTTTATTACGAAACTCCAATCCTCTGTTCTTTTTTTATTATTATTTTTCTCTTTAATTGGAGGGTAAATTTATTGCAACAAGAGAAGAAAGAAAAAACAAATAAAAAGGCTCCCATTTTGTGCTCATGAAAGAAAACGGTAGCATGGCGGTGCTCTTTTTTCCTTTTTAGCAAACTAATGCATTCTCATTTGTTTTGATTGTTAACAGATGGTACCACGCACATTCTTGCTGTTTTTGACTATCTGTACATAGAGCAAGACCCAGAGATGGTGTTTTACTCATGTATAAGATATAAATCCACGAGCTAACACACTGTATATAAGTAAAAAGTTTCTAGTTGTTTACACAATATTTACGACAGTAAATATTACAACATATCATATAGTCGCACGCCTAATACCTTTTAGTATAATGAATATCAATCAATTAAATTAACTGTAACATGGCTGGCTGCTTTGAGGTTATAAAATATTTATCCAAAGAAATATGTTCCAAATAAAGTAGATCCTCTTAAAATTCCGGGTGACCATAAAAGGATCCAGAATAATAAATACACGTAATTATTGTGATTAATGAATTCATGAATGGTATGAGAAAAAACTGAAATTGAACGTTTATAATACGCCACATAAAAATGACTGTGTAATACGTTTAAGGAATCTTTCAATATTTTACGTAGAATTTTTCTGTTATACCAAAAGCCTTATATGTTGACACTATGTACTCCTCCCCAGGATCCGAAAAGGAGACTTTTCATAAAATATGCATTTTAAGAAAAGTTATAAGTTGAAAGTTATAATGTAAAGACAGAAAATGACCGCTTTGTCTTCATTTATCCACAGTGCTTGTCCAATGATAATAATTTAATCAGGTATTTGATAATCTAGTCTATTTTACAACAAACAGGTGTTTTTGTAGATAAAAGAAAACTTAATCAAGATCGTAGTTTAGGTTCAATTCAGGTACTTATAATTACCTTTAATGTCTAAATGGCACATTATTATATTCTTGTTTACTTTAATTACATGAGAAATGCTTACCATTTCATTATTAACGAAGTCTCACCATTTTGCTTAATCTAATGAAAACTCTGTAACATTATTTTTATAACACTAGCTCTATTAATTTAATTAGGAACCGTAATCACTTTCTAAGCAGACTTTGATCTTTTCCAAAGGAAGAGAAATGCATTTTAAGAAGACCTAAAATCATTTTGTAAGATTTATTGTATTTCACTATTCTTCAAGTGAAAAAATATTTTTTTTGACTATTTCGAAGGTAAGTTTTAAGTGTTAAAAGTCTAGGTTATATATTAAAATGTAAATAAATCAATTAAAATTAATTGCATTACGGTATGCAGCAATATCAATCTATATTAACATAAGTAGGTATAAAATTCATTAATTTATATTGAAATCATCACAAAGTTTATTTATTTAAAAATCCTCCATCATCGTAATTGAGAATGATACTGACTTATCATTTTTCAAACACTATTTAGCTATGATAATTAAATATTATTCTATAGTAGTAATAACCGCGATGAAAATGTAACGTAATTTTGTTCTTTAATCCTGATCATTAAAGTTATTAATTTATTGTAGTGAATTATTGAATTTATACGCAATCCTGCTTGCATTTTTTTCGCGATCGAATTCTTCTTCTTTGATTCTCATAAAAGTGGAGGGATTGAAACAGTTTTAGTGGAACACACACAAAATAATGATATTTGTACTTACCGGCATAGTTTGGCTCCCGTGAAGGCTATTGATAGCCGCCTGGGCTTCTTGGTGTGAGCTGAATTTTACAAACGCACAACCTGTGAAATAAGAGGAAAATATTTAGTATTAAATACTTGTCACTTTCAGATGACTTCTACATGCGTTAAATATTCAAGAGAAACCGAAACTATATTCATTCCAATATTGAATTGTAGTGCCGATGGTTCAACATGCCAATTGTCCTTCCCAAGGACTATCAAGTGCAGTATTTGTATTCGTTAAAATATTATCGCACATAAAACACATAGGTGAAAGGGCACTTGTAGAAGAAGTCGAAGTAGGACTTCTTTTTCCCCTTTTTGTCTTATTTTAGAAGCACTTCCTTTTCCCTTTTTTTTTTTTTTTATAAAAATCTCAACTAATTATCACAACGCTATGTTACGCGACATGTCATTCATACTTTATTGTATTTTAGTATTCTTCAAGTGAAAATATAATTTTGAATATTGACAAGGTGAGTTTTAAGTGTTAAAAATCTAGATTTAACTTATATATCGAAATGCAAATAAATCAATTCAAATTCAGGAATATAGATATTCAGTAATATAGATCAATTATTAAAAGAAATAACCACAACACATATTAATTTGAAATCGTCACATCAATTTATTTATTCAAAACAAAAACAAAATCTCCATTACCGTAATTGAGACTGATACTGACCTATCATACTTCTAACAATATTTAGTTCTTTTTTAAATGTTAATTTATCATGATAATTAAATATTATTTTATAATAGCATTAACCACGATACTTATTCTTTAAGAAAATCCTATAAACTGCTATGTATTATAGTTTTTATTATAATATCATAGAATTTAGGCATTTAATACTTTACTGTTGCATCTACAGCAAAAAAAAAAAAAATACAAATTTCATTGTTTTCATATAGCAGGTTTCAGAATGTATTGCGTTTCAAAACTACACTAAAGGAAAGTAATGACCTTGCCAAACTAGTAAAAGCAGTTTGCCGGAACGACACTCCCTGTCTCTGACAGGCCGTCTTTATGGTGTCAAGACAGGCAATATGGAGTGAGGTGAATGTGTGAAAATTGATATGGTTTGTATGTGGATGTGAACTGTCATTCACGGTGTGGATCATACAACAGAACGCATGGTGTAAGAAAACATAACAAATCTTTTGAATGTCACCTTAAATAGAATGGTCCAATTCTCATAAATCAAATTACTCCTCCGTAAAAATTTTCAAGAAGAATTAATAATCCTTCTTCCTTAAGTTATCTAGGTAGGGTAACTATTTTTCTTATTAACGATCGGAAACTTCACCGGAGAATATTATTAAGGATATGGGTTTGCAAGCGGGATTAGAGGAATATTACCCAAGCTTGCGGTAACATAATTTGTCGCCATAATCAGGGGTAAGTCCCTTGAAGATGGCAACGGAGTGTGTTACTAGTCTAGAGGTGTACATATTCTGATTTTAGCTTGCCTGCCCCTTAGAAATTCTGCAACCAGTCACAGCTTTTAACTTGCTTGACTTGAAAGCAAGCCAGATTACAACGATGATAAGAAATACTGTCGCTATGAGTCATAAGCTCTTCATAACTTGGTGGGTTGCTCAGGACCTAAGGAAACTGCAAGGCCTGGCGGAAAGAATATGAAACTGGGTATAGCAGTGCACTGGTAAGTCGTGCAGTTACGTAGTTGAGGAACTTCAGATGTATTTAGAGAATTTTACCCTGAAGGTAGCCGAGGAGAAACTAAAATGTTAACAGTTTGAATTAATTATCAATGAACAAAAGTACTAGTCCGGCATGGGACAATTAAAACATTTCAAACATTTTCGAGAAAACATCATAAAATCATTAATAACAATAACAAAAATCCCTTTAGGCAAGCCTACAAGCTGAGGTAGATTTCGAAGTGCTTTTGTTTTAATTTACTGTCGCTGCGTAGCACTCTTCTTCTTTAGCCTTGGCATGACAAACCCGCAATAATAACTGCAAAAAAGAGGAAAGAGAACTTTTTCAAACATTCAAATCTCGCCTTATATGAGAACTATCAAGAAACTAGTTATTGATTTGTAGAGTACTCATCAAGAGCTTTTCAACGATACCCCACAAGACGTAGTTTCGAAAATTTCGAATTTCCATCCCCATACCCCCTGAAGGGAATTTACGTCCTATATCTGGACCGAGGACCAAAATGAAGGGAACTCAGGTACAATGTAGGTAATTTCGGAGGACCAGGCGATTACGCCAATTAATAACTAATCACAGGAAGAGCTAGGACTGTAGGTAGCTGGGACAGAGATTTCAACCTGGGTAATTTGCAACGGTATATATTCAAGAAGCCTGAATTCTGAATTATTTGATACAACACTTTTACACAATAAAATATAAGAATAAATACAATTACTGTTCTCGTAGAAAACTATTCTCCCACCCGTTGGCGAATGTAACGCTAGACAAAGCATGTTCACAGCACGAGGCTTCTAGGTTAGGAACAATAGAAATGCTTGTAAATGACACTAAAATACAATGTTATTTCCTGAATTTCACACGTAAAGCTGCCTACACTATAGGAGCATGATATACGCGGAGTTGCAGATGAGGAATTAATATATAGAGCGAAAAGGTCCAAAACACTAGGAGCATTTGTTACGCAGACTATATACAGCGGCGTCTCAATCCGAACTGAACTGAACTGGCTGGCGTGGTAACGCTACAAAGTCCACACCTGCAGGAAATGATGAAATACGCGGCAAATAATTGGCGGAGGCGCCAAATAACACAGAGGCTAATTTAAAACACTAAAACTTATAGACTCTTGATCTAACACCCCCACCCCCACTCGTACTCCAAAACCCCCGAATCGTTGGTGTCACTGTGAACTCCATAAGGAGTACTCTAATTTATTCAATCAAAGTTTCCTTCTATACTTCATAGGGGCCGAGATATAAATGTTTTAAAATTTCAACCCCCTCCCCCGACCACCCCCTTAGGCCAATTTTGCTCATTAACGAACTTGTCTGAACTATTGGGCCTAGAAATAACATAATAAAATTTGATTCAAATATCTTGAAAATTACGGCCGCTAGCGTGTAAAGATATATATGCATATATATAAATATATATATACATATACATATACTGTATATAAATATAAATATCACAATTTTTTTAACAGGCGGTGGTTTCGTACTTAGGGAGGCATGAAACGTAACGATATGAACGAATTTTTTGAAAGTCATTATGTAGATTTTTCTTCGAAATCTACCTAATAATAAAAATAATAATAGTGTTAAGACGCTAAAACGATTTTTAATACTTTATCCACCTTTTATTTATCTGCATGGTGAATTTCTTCTACCAGCATGTAGAAAAGCAAGAAAGTATTACCTACACTCAGCAACTACAGTTGTTTAGCTGATAGGAATGTCGTAAGCTTATTCTGACTTGCCTAGGCTGGGTTTGACCTGACCCATCAGGCTTAAAGAAACCTGCCTGCTTCCTAGCTATGACGCTGGCAACTTGCTTGCCTGGCGTTCAAGCGGGATTGGGCAAGCTAAAATCGAGATTTGTACACCTCTAGTTACTACTAAAGCTTGGCTGAAATACCTTCGACTCCGACGCAGTCCTCAAGTTATTCTTGATTACTTTTCATGTTCTATGATAAAAATTCAGGTAGTCGTGGCTACCTATTTTGAAATGAGCTGCAATTTCATTGGTCATCTATTACATTTAGGATTATTGAATAGAAACGCGAAATCTTTTTTTATTTACTACCACTATAACTCACATTAAGGATGGACGCATACGTTCGTTATTTTTATAAAATCATAATAATTTTGCATTTGAGTTGAACCTAGCAAAAATGACAAACCTATGACACTAATATAAAGGATGAGTAGATTTAGAAGGGTCTTAGAAGGACACAACAAGGGAGGACACCGGCAGTTATTATTAGTGAATGCCGCGTGTATAGTAATCAGTCACAAGTGTTGTGTTCCGAGGTGTCATAGTTTCATTGTCACCGCGTCACGCGTACAGAGTGCGCTGTATCCTAGGTGATTAATAACGAAGCGTCACACGAGATGGCGGGCATTTCGTTATTGTAATGGTTGCTGAAATGATGAGGCAGGGGATGAACTACAGAAAAGAGAGGTGTAATGCGAGAGACAGAGAGGTGTAATGCGAGAGACAGAGAGAGGGAGAGAGACACAAAGACAGAGAAAAGTGAAAGGTAAGTGGCACTGTTGTCGACGGGACACAATGGAACTAATGAGGAGGCAGCAGGCTGCAGCTTGGAGAAATGAAGGGACCACTTATACGAATTACAAGCAAGTGTTCTTTGCTTTGAAGAGGGGGGGAGTTGCTTCTTCCATGCACATCTTGCTTACGGCTGTTTATCTGCAACTTTTGAAACTTTAGAGACCAAGATAGACCAAGAGATAACTCCGAATAAATTATACAAGGAAAATTTATTTTCATTTAGAGATAAACTTGATGGGACCTATAATTGATACAGTACGTACTCGAACGATCTCTTGTTAGTCCAGAGATTCATGTCATAGAAACAAACGGAGAAGTTGGTTAGGCGTGCGGCCAACGGGGCACATCTGCCGGCGGGTCGTGGGCAACTTATTCAAATCATACTCTGGAGTATAAACTCAAAGAAACATATGCAAAGGAACATTAGCGAAATAATATACTGTCAGTTCTTAAAACGAACGCCTTACACATTGAAAAGTTGGTTCTGTATGGAAGGTCTGTTCGTGAACGGCCAGATTGTGGCCTAGATAACTCATTATTTATCTCACACACCAAATTTTCTCAATAGACGAATGTCAAACTGCCTCCTACCGTGTATTTCCTACTTTTTGTTTTGCGATATTTCTTGGTAGAATTGGGTTTATCGAAGGGGCAATGATATAGAATCCGAAATATTTAAAATATTTAAAATATTTTTTCTTTGACCATACCATAATACGCTTATTATTTGTGGAGTAAAGGTATCATAATGAGTAACTTTACGAAATAGACTTTTATTTTGACACAGGTGTGGTACCGATCATTATACTCCACTGTGGGTGATATTATATTATATTATATTATATTTAAAAACCCACCTCAGTTACCTTTGATATTAATCTGATGCACTGTTTTAATGAAAAACTATCGTTGTTATATGATGGATCATTTTGGTCTCCTATACTTGTAGACAGCTGTCAATAAAAAATATTCCCCCCCCCCGAGTGTAGACTGAAGTTCTTGGACTACCTTTGTAGCAGGTTCCAGTGGCACCATAGTATAACATTATCACACGAAATCTCTTAGAAAGAAATATCAGTGATGGTTTCCTTTTCCTTTCTATGAGAAAATTCCAAAAAAAGAGAACGATTATCTAGATCTGACTATAAGGTTCAAGAACTTATTAGACATTTATAGCATTAATTTTGGACCACGCTTCTATAACTCAATTATCAGAAAATATCCTGATCTCTCAGCAAACCCCACTGTTAAATTTAATAGATATGTAAAGAATTGTTTGTAACTATTTAGCTGTAAAGTAATTTTTGTTTCACTCCTTTTATGTATTTATGTTTAATATTTTTTACTTTCTTTTTTAGTTAATCACATTATACAGTCATATTTCTTTGTCTCTCCTCTTTCTTCACTTTGATATTTTTGAAACTGCATCCGAGCACGAGCAGTCTTGCTCATTTGGGTGTATTACTAAATGTTAATACTTCTTGTGAAGATATAGCCTATATTTCTTTTCCTCTTTTTAAATAGTAGTTGTTGTTACTTTTGAAATTTGAAAATTGTTTTATTTTACTTGTATAAATATGTATTTGTATTTGTATTTGTATAAATATGATAAATAAAATAATAAAATTTGTTTTAATGACTAATAGAATAGAAACAAAAAAACCTTCCAGATATAATTAGGGATAGCGAGTCAGGGTAGTGAATTTCTAATAAATCCCGCACTAAATCGGGTAATGCGAGAAATTATATGAGGGGGACACTTTAATGTAATAAGAAGCTGCTAAATATGGCAGCAGTGAATATGGCATTAAGAGCAAAGCTCCATCGGATGTCATCCCAGCAATGTTCCCCGGAATTTTTTACTCGCACGGCACATTAAATTCTTGGCGAGACCACTGCATTCCAACCTTGCCCAGTCTTTAAACATGATGCGACAAAACCCTAAATGTCTCTTCTACAAACACTCGCTTCCACATTGTGTACTCTCGAAAGTTAAAAATTCTTTATTTCCAATGCCGCATGGTGTAACATTTTACATTACGTCGTAAGACTTTTTAATGAAATTATTTTTTTATAGAAGTCCAATGTATATTTACATTTCCGTAAAGAAATACTTAATACACTTAAAAAGATATTGTAAAATCAATTCCATAGTACGATTAAAATTTACTAAATGTACTTCTTACATTAAATTATAATACTAATTTCATCTTATTATGGGTACAGGGTTCAAAATGACTCATATGTAGTCGAAATGCATCCCCAACGAATCTAAAAAGATACGCGAAGAAGAAGAACATCAACATATGCACAACAACTTCCATACAACAGAAAAGAAGATAAATGCCAAGAATAGTGTTATATGTGTAGGCCTACTGCGAATGTTCATGTAGGCCTAATGTAGTAATTTTAATGCATGAAGTGGAATTTTTAACACCTGTGTAGAGTGTTTTTAAAAGAACGTTAATGTTACCATTTGAAGAGGTATATTGAAAATTGCGTAAGGAGGGTCCGAACCCTCAATTAGGTTATAAAAGTTCAAGTACAAAGGTTTTAAGTAGTAATATCGACGAAAGTTTCGCCTTCATCTTAACACTTTAAATAAACAAATTCTAATGTGAACCTCACATAACTTCTTCTACCCAAATAAAGTTTGCCTCTTATTATAATATAATTATTATGTATGGCATTCTATTCATGTAAATTGGTTGTAAAAAGGAAGAGAATATCGTTATCATATCGTATTGCATCCCCTTCAGAATTTTTTTTTGAAAAAAAAAAAATTAAAATAAAAGTTTTAGCTCTTGATATAGGCTAAGCACCCCATGTAAAAAATTTAAAGAAAATTGCCATAGCAGTTTTCTAGAAAACTATAAAAAACAAAATTTTCTTCATGTAAAGTCCCCTTAAAAATAAGAGAAGTCGTCGCCAATCTTAGTTTCACATACTCAGCAGGAACCTAACACAAATATAAAATTTTGTTTTCATATGATTTTCCGTTCTGGAGCTAGGCTGTTCACGGGCATACACATAGATTAACACATAACAACACATAGACACACATACACACATACAGACACACAAACACAGACATATTTCCGAAAATAGTATTTTTGAATTCAGGGGAACTCAAAACATGTATTTACGTAAAAATCTCAACTTCAGATTTGGGGGTTCGAAAACAATATTTGCTCTACCTATAGTACCTATGGTACGGTCAGAAGAAGTAAAAATGAAATTTGTACAATAAGTCATCGAATAGTTTATATTGTTTACTATTCCAATTGGATTTGTTGGCACTATCGGTTTGGTAATAATTATGATTAATTTATAAAATAAAATGTGTTCGGACAAGGGCATCATGTGAATAATATAATGTATTTTGTATTTTACTGTATTATTTTTATAGGCCTATTTATAGTTATACTTACAAATAACAGTAATTAAACAAATACCAACATTAGAAATTTGCTTCATTAAGTAAAAAAATCCCTTTAGGCAGGCCTACAGGCTGAGGTAGATTTCAAAGTGCTTTTGGTTTAATTTATTATCGCTGCACAGCACTCTTCTTTTTTAGCCTTGGCATGGCAAACCCGCAGTAATAAGAACTGAATTCGGTAAAGAGGAAGAGACTACAATCATTTGTTTTGACAACAAGAATAGGATATAATATTCTGGGAGGCCGTGCGCAAGATCAGCAATGAATAAAATTAGCAAAGCCGCTAAACAAGACAAAATTATGATATTATAATAATTCTTTTAAGTGTTATTATTTTCAAACATTAAAATCTCGCGTCATATGAGAGCTATCAAGAAACTAGTTATTGATTTGTAGAGTACTCATCAAGAGCTTTTCAACGATACCCCACAAGACGTGGTTTCAAAAGTTTCGAATTTTCATCCCCCCACCCCCATCCCTACCCCCATCCCCACCCCCATCCCCACCCCACCCTCACTCGAACCCCCGAATCGTTGGTGTCACTGTGAACTCCAAAGGGAGTACTCTAATTTATTCAAACAAAGTTTCCCTCTATACTTCATAGGGGCCGAAATATACATTTTTAAAAATTTCAACCCCCTCCCCCGACCACCTCCTTGGGCCAATTTTGTTCATTAACGAACTTATCCGAGCTATTGGGCCTAGAAATGACATAATAAAATTTAGTTCAAATATCTTCAAAATTACGGCCGCTATCGTGTAAAGATATAAATATATATATATATAAATATCACAATTTTTTTTTTTGAACGGGCGGTGGTTTCGTACTTAGGGGAACATGAAACGTAAAGATATGAAAGAATTTTTCGAAAATGATGACATGGTATCCATTGCAATAGGTAGATTTTTCTTCGAAATCTACCTAATTACATAAAACCACGTAGGTCATCCCGTTCAAGTTAGGGGACATTACAATTTATAAAATATTAAACCAATGTAATAAAACAAAGGCTAACATTATTATTCATGGGTGAAATTAATAACCGCATAAAAATTCAAATAACTAAATCGAAATGGGAAACAACGAAGAGGATATGCTGGAAATGAGAATAAAGTAACTCAAATAATGACAATGTAGGATAATTACAAACATAAAAAAAAGAGGTAAAACAAGATAATCAACGACAATGCTTTTATGTTGAGGGGATGACAATGATTAATGATGAAATTATTTTAATGAACCTGGGTACTGATATTTTTGCTATTACTGCTGTTGTTCATGATAAGATGAAGCTGATGAAGAAAATGTTGGATAAATTAGAGTAAAAGGAAAAATGAAAATATGACGGTTACAAAATAGCACCGAGGAATTAAGAAATGAGACTGCATTAATGAATAAATATGAAAATAAGTAAATCATATATTTTACTAAGGATTTTTTTTGCTATTTATGTTTGATAAATTATATATTTTTGGCTCTCTAAGGTAATTTTACGGATGATAGTAATCTGTAAATGGATCATTACATTAGGTGTATGTTATTCAGTAAATTTTTATACACGCCAAAATCTGCGGATCAACTATAGAGGAACACAAAACGGCATATTCTTCTCTGATGAAGTGTGCAGCAGGTTGTATCAGAAAGAAACGGAAGCGGACAGGTTGATTAAAACGAAACAGATTTGATTTTGAGGTGACAAAGCATACAGAATTACCAGCACAACGACTCGAGGGCTGATGCAAAATAACGCCAATACGAAAGGCAGCGTTCAATGGAGAAACTTCATGAAATATGCAAGAGCTACCAGAAGCTCTGAAGAATGAATTATATATCAGTATAACTTCATTCTAGTGCCCCTCTACAATCATTCGTTCCATATCCCATTTTTCTTCCACTGAGCTTATGGTATAACCACACCTTTGTTCGTAAATGTTTTAGTTTATTCGTTCCTCTTTGTTCTGCAGTACTGTTTTTGCCAAGTGAACGATTATGAGAATGTGTCATTTGATTTACCCTAACTTATGAAACCATTTTGCATACACTCAATACACTTCCATCATGACAATATAGGCCTACCATGGGTATTCAATATAATTTCTTGAACAGAAAAATAGGAGGGCGGAGTATCCATTCAAGCAGAGATAAGGTAATTTTATGGACAATAAAGGTACAATTTTATTTTGTATGACTAAAATATTAATTTTAATACTTCCGGACAAATGTTAAGCGAGGAGCGCCACTGTTTGGCTCTTACGTACGTATTAGTCTAAAATGTACTTGTCAGAACATCATAACAAGTCTAATATAATAACTCATTATGTATAATAATAAGTACCATCAAGAATGGTCATATAATAAACCATAATGCCGGTTGTCGACCAAGAGCTAAGCTATGGTAGTTTAGCTTAGCTCACATACAAAACTACATATGAAATCCGACACAACTATATATGAAATCCCTCACTGTATGCAAGCTAAGCTAAGCTAAGTTAGCTTAGTTCTTGGTCGACAACAGACATAAAACTTGCGAGAATTAATAACTAATGTGAACATTTATACGATGAGCTAAGTAAAAGGTGGTGTACAGTGTTCACATTGTTTGTAATATTTAAGACATGTTCACGCTTTCAATTGTTATAACGTACTCTTTTTTAACTGAGTATCCATAAGACTTCGGTCATCCATAATGGCCACGATACGGCTAAACTTGTTAACTGTATTTGTTAATTTGATTAGTTATTTTGTCAAATTTGTATTTCGGTTCCATCAGAACGTTAATGATAATTACATTTCCAAATATCGCTTTTCATTGTAGTTGGGTAGAGAATAAAGTAAAAAGATATAAAATTTTATTTAAAGATTCATCAGTTACTCCTGAACCATATTGTTAATTTATTGGGGTTCTCACTCGGAAAAGGAAAATCACATTCAGGTTAATATAATTTGTTCAAAGCCTTTTCATTACAACAAATTACATTACTAAATGGCAAATATACACACACTAACATTACATTAATATTACAATAACAATATAACATGGGGTCTATAAAAAAATTGATATCACATAGGCCTATTGAAAGGTCGTTTATGACTTATGAGCTGTCAATTTGAGGGCCAAAAAATAATCCAGCTTTTAGTTTTTTCTGTACTTCGTACAGTTTTCGTCCTACGTGTTCAAAGTATGGTCAAGAACCTTCACTAACTATATTATCAGGCAACATTTTGTTTCTCTAGACTAAGAGTTCACGAATAAAATCTATATAAAAGTAGAGCTGGTAGAGAAAACTGTTTACACATTTGGAATAAGCACACTAAGTATAGCCAAAATCCGGCAGAACATCTGAGACACCAAACAAAAAGTTCTTTTTTGTTGGGCTGTGTAATCTAGAAACTGTGGAAAATTGTTTCGTCTTAGAGCGTATAAACGAAAAAGTGATTTCACGAACAAAGAAAAAGGAATGAGAAGTAATACATGCAACAGACCAGAGAATAAATTAACTATTTAATAGTACATGCACTAGAGCCAAGGTAAATAGAGTGAAAGTCAACAAAGCAAAGCTTTCTTTCTTCATCGATTCATCGTAGTAAGTTCAAATGCTTAAATGCTTATGAAGTTATAAACATGGAAGATATGGATCAGTTGAAATGTAAATATAGCGAGTATTCCCTCGAAGGGTATTTTCTCTTAATTACAGCATACAAAGACATCGTAGGAAGAATCCAAATGAGCAGCGTTGGGAATGGGTTCTATTGTAACAACAAAGGACTATCTGAAGCCCACGATTCTATCAAGCCTGTGGTTTCCATTATTTATCACATTATCAGCATACATCTGCTGCTCTCACGCTAATGGCGGAATACATGTTTAACATGCTTTTTATTTATTTGGGCTAGCTTTCAGTCTGGTATAGTTGTTAGAATTCAATTTATTCTATCCATTAGCATTTATCACTGATAGATGACATGTATTTCGTTTTAGGGGAATAGACACTAGAAATGGACAAAGAGTTCTCCTTTTAAACATTTCCCCCATTTAAAAAAAAATCAGATAAATTCACTCTCCTTCGTAAGCGACTTATTATAAGGGAGAACGAAGACGCTAAAGGATGATAATTACAAGACATGTAATATTTATAAATACTCTTTATAGACTATCAACTTTCTCGTGAATCTTTCTTGCCAGAAGGTGGAGTCGGTCTCGAGGAAGTCAATACTACCAGAAGGTAAACATTTTGAATTTGAGTTTGAAGGATGAATGCGATTCAGAAAAACGTCGTCAGTCACACTATTTTTTCTGGTAACAGCAATAAGCTCGAAATTTTACAAAACAGCTTTCGTTAGTTACGTCTATGTTTAGCTTTACAGATGCTTAAAATATCAGTATTAAGGTAATTATATCCACGGAATATCCAGAAATATTCCCCTTACAGGATTATTTTTGAGAAATGAGTACAAACATATTATTTAAAATTGTAATTGTCAATGTCTGCAACTCTTTTTATTATCTTAACCCTTTCAGAGATGAATTTATATTTTGTTACAACTTATAAGCATTCATAAAACAAAGTCAATGGTGTGTTATAAATTTGAAATAACTAGAAAAAAATAGGGTAACTTGTTTTTCATGGATGGTAATTTTAATATGTGGATACATATCTTCATATTTTAAAATAAAAGCATTAATCTATTATGCTTATTTTCCGGCCATGATGAAATTTTTGCGGTGATTATGTATGCCAGTAGCAATGAAAATGTTGATAGCATGCTCTCCTTTTACGCTGTTCCTATGACTGCCGAGAAGTTATGAAAGATTATAGTAATGATTCTATGAGGTATTAAACAGGTTCCATATTTTGCAGAATGTGGTTGACACTTCTTTTTGGAAATTACTATTTTTTACTAACAACAATTTTCGTCATTACTGGCTTCCGGCTGCCATATGGACAAATGATAAAGGCAATAGACTTTAAGTTTAAGAGAAAATTGAAATATCAAATTAAAACACAATCCAATAAATAAAAAAGATCCCCACATAAGGCATAAAGCAATTATGTTTAATTTTTCAACAGTGAAAATAGAATTAATTTTCATTTCCAAATAATGCTACAATAATTTGAGAATTAATATCAACTCTTTCAATGAAAAATGCAGTAGAGCTAGTCTATAAAATAACTTAGGCATACTTCGAAATATCCACTTAAATAGAAGTTATTACCAAAATAAGCCCAAAATCTGGTTCCTACATAGTCCTGCTTATACTGCGAGCAATGTATTATGGGTGGAAGTTCTGTCATCTAACAAAATATGATTTTCCAAGTTTCCTAAAAATAGTTTAGTAGATTTTCATAAAGCAAGCATAGGAAAACGTGTCTATGGAGAGATATATGGATGTATTTAAGTTTTAAATTAAACTGAATGAAAAATGAACAGATCTTCCTAAACCGAGTAATTTAATACTAAGTAGCACACTACACGGATAGCAGTTTACATTTAAATAGTTCAGAGATGACAAATTAGAAAATCTAAGCCTCCTCATGGGGTAAAATTTATCCCCCTTCAGTACCCAGGCCAAATGTTTTGCATTTCTCTAATGGAAAGCTTGACATTTATTTTACGAAGAGAAGTTCTTTAATTGGGTACTATTCCAATTAGGTAGGCCTACCATTCTCCATGCTGGTAAAATGGAATTCATATTCAGCACAATATAAACCAAATTAAAAGTAGTTCAGAACAATATTTACATATAATATTTCAGAAGTCCACACCCTTATTAAGTAGGATATAGCAGAGAACAATGAAATATTAAGATCTTAATTATAGGCTAGTCATATTGCTTTAAGCATGACATGAAATTTATCAATAACCAAGTATTGAAGGCTATTTGTTTTTCGAATAACTACTTTCTCTTAAGATTCGAAGAAACGAATTGATTATAATAATGAATTTGTACTTTATATTATAGTAAGCCTATTTAATGTTTACTACATTAGTGTCTATTTTGTTGTTAAAAGTCCTTTTTTCATTTTATAAGAACTTAATTTAATTTGGTAAAAGTTTACTCAGCGCTCATTATAAGATGTTTTTAATGACGAATCCTAGAAACAGTGATTTGTGTTAAAATCCAAAATGAAGCAGAGTCAGGCTATTATACTTTATGTTGGAAACATCTTTTGTTAGCTAAACTGAGCACATCCCATGCTGTATGAAGGCTTTTATAGTTAAATATAAAGCATAAAGCCTTGGAAGAGAGATAGTACATATAACGACAATAACAGGCGGAATACAAATGTGAGGGAAGCGCTTTGAGAAATGAAAGTTGATATCGCTGTAATTAGGAATAGAGAAGCAGAGAGGAAGTGAGCGGTTTACTTTCAGGTAACATCCCGGAATTTGCCTCCGGGGAGTTGTAACGGGGAACTGCACTTGACGTGGAGAGGACTGCAACTGGTGTACCTCTTCGCGGCGGTCTTCCTCAGTGTACAGTCCATCACGAAAGAATATCATGCTATATGTTATGTATAGGGTTGGGATATTTATTACTTGGGGGCGGATTTCTATGACCTAAAAAATAGGATATATGCATGCATTTATGACCTAAAACAATAAAATATGACCAATAAAATTTAAAATATGACTTTACCACTTACACATTGTGTATATTTTATTTAAGTTTCATTACAATACATTTTATTAATATATAGTGTTAATTATTTAAAAATCTATAAATTCTCAAAAAGTATCATTGTAATGCAAAATTTACAAAATATGATATGAAACTTCAACATTTCTTTAATATGCACAAGAATATGCATATCCATACTAAATATGCTACAATAGTTGAAAATTTCCTAAATATGCAGTTATATGCACAATAAAAGCCGTTCCATTTTCACCAGGATGCTTGGAATCGGGTTTAAATTAGTCGGAAACCTGAAAGAATGCAAAGGGGAAAAATATGACATGTCATAGAAATCCGCCCCCTATTTATTACCAACCGTGTATATTCCAAGTGCAAACTATGAAACTCATTACTAGGGCAAGGCATTTAATGACCATAAAATAGTGAAAAAATTCAAAATAAAAATGCATTTATGACCTAAAAATAGTGAAAAAATGAAAATTTAAAAAATGACCATTAAATTTTCTAATATTAGTTATATTTAGTTTTTTAAAGTAATGATTTGTTACAAGCAATTTAACGGATGACAGTGCGTTATATATAAATTAAAAAATATAAAACACACTTATTTTAATACTAAAAAAGTAAGTAAATCTATACTACTTTGACACCATTAGAAGAAAAATCTTTATGAACTGCCATGCCAATCAAATTGCCCCTAGCAATTTAAAAAGAAAGACAAAAATTCTTTATTGCTAAAAGACAAACTGCTATGGTGTTCACAATAAACCTGAATTAAAATGAACTATGAACACCTGGCAGAGATTCTCAAATAAAAACGATTGTCTGTTGTCTGAAAGTAACGATTTGTACATGGAAAAGCTCCTCTCTGCCTCCACTGAAACATGACCTATAATGCCGAAAAAGACCTAAAAATGCAGAAAATGACCTAAAAATTGCCAAAAAAAAAGACACCTCTTGAAAATGACGAAAAATGCAACATAAAGGGAAAAATGCAAAAACAAATTGCCCTTATATAGTCAATTATTTCATGAAGAACATTTATATATATTCGAGCTATCTTTTAATTTTCATATAAAAAAGATGAAAATCATCAAATGCCTTGGCCTACTCATTACATTCTTAAACAAACAAAAAATGGATTTTTGAGATTACAGGTTGGTGCTTTGTTCCTATTTCTGGCTATCTAGCGAAAAAACCGGTACAAGAATAAAATAAACTTAGTTTCTTATTTAGCATAATGAGATACAATAGATAAATTGTACGCCGTTACAACAAGCACAGATCTTTCCTTACAAAGGAGTTTGAATTCTTAAGCTAGGCAATGCATAATTGAGGCAAACTCAGTGCAGTTCTCAAGAAATACTTACACGTTCTACGTGGGATACTGCAGAGGCATAAAATTCACCTTCGCTATTTTGTGACGTGTAAAATAACACGCGACTTCCCGTACCATCACCATCACCATCATCGTCAATATCTGTGAGGTGCTTACGAGCTAGTGGTGGTAAGAGGGCTCTAAACCCAGACTCAGACTGATGTGCATTATAGATGACCATGTTACGGGAAATTTTTTATCGCGTATTACGCAGAAAACTTCGTAATGCGTAGAAGAAAGTGAAAACTCTACAGATATTTTTATTTCATGTAAGGATGGAGGAAGATGGGAGGTAAATTCAGTTTAGAGCTCTACCGACGTTTCTTCTCTCTCTCTCTCTCTCTCTCTCTCTCTCTCTCTCTCTCTCGTTTTTCTATGAAAAATAAATGCTTTGGACCTGTTTTGACATCTGTTTGAAGTAGCGTGGATTAGTTAGAGCGCTAAATGTCAAAATATTACTCTCTCTCTTTTAAAAGGTCAGATATGCTATTTATAACGTTTCACATCGTTGAAGGTTGTAATCAAAGCCCACAAGAAGCTGTATTTACATGTGAAATTCACTGTACAGAGAGCAAAAGTTGCAAGCGCGATACCGAAAATGAAGTTGGGAAAGTATAATTTAGATTGAGAGGATGAACTTAATAAAACGGATCAACCTTGAAGTGCTCAGTTTAAAAACAGACAACAATTAATAGAGTCGCCTGCGTAACATGACTCAAGAACAGTCCAGCAAGTTCTTGACTCAGAAGGACAGTCCGCGAGTAGCCATTAGCAGTATGCTAGCGATGACTACGATCATGGAAGGCTTCCTTTTCAAGTATCATACAGTGCACTAGAGCACAGTGAACGCTGCGTCACACCCCTATGCCTCGCTGCCCGCCTAACCGCTCGCCAGATACCATCTATACCAGGGGTGGCCACTAACCTTAACTTTGGGAGCAGCTTTTTTCTTCACGCGATTTAGAAGCTAAAAATAGGCACTGTTTTTTTTATTTATATCAAAACGTAAAATGGGATAATATGCAAAATGGTAATGCCATATCTCACAAACTATAGCTGATAGGACAAGACTAATGGCACGTTTGGCATCAGCGACCTAAATATACCCAAGAATAAGTATAAATTCTAAAACCAAAATGGCTGTTGGTCAGTGTAATCACCTCAATGATTCGTCTTACGTATGAAGGCATCTGATGGAATGACGATCGACTTCGCCATTACAATGCCACCATCAGGTCAAATGTTAGTAGCACGTTTCTGTATAGGTGGCACTAAGGACTAAGGACTGTGATCAAATTATGTCATTGTAATGGCAAATGTAAGCTTATTCTTCCTGTTATCTTTAAACGTTAGCTGAGACGTATTTTATTTAGGCTGTTAAGTACTTATTCACTTTTCAAACGAGAGGATATAGGCCGCGCATGTATAATAGGCTGTTGTTATAAATAATCTCCCAAGGAAATAGAATAGGAAGTAGTGTAGTTTCGCTGTGTACGGTATTTCTTTATATCCTACCACTGAGCTATAAAATTGTTAAAGAAAAGCGTATTTAAAAACGAGGGATGGAGCATTAAGTGATGGCAACTATTTTTTCTCAGAGTATGGCGATGGTACCGTGAGATGATGTAGGCCTATGTCACGAGAGAGTGTGGGGTGTCTAGTGTACAGACGCATCTTTGATAGCATTGTGATGTACGGTTGTACGAATAGAGGGGACGGTAATTCAGTTGTGAGTAACCCGCCGGGCAGAATGAGTATGGTAAGATGTGAATAGTATTCTTACGTTAAAATAGTCACTATCCGAAGGAAAAATAGCAGATAATACCACAAGGATCTGATGGAAGTTTTGCGAAATAATGTCCATCCATACCGAATTATAAGGGATGAATGCTTTCATGCTTCCAACTACCGCAATACATTAAAGTGGCACGATGTCGTCGCGTATGGATGTTTATCCTGCATCTAGCACCCATAATCTGCGTTATGCATACATTTCACACCCTGCCCTTTCATTTGCATATTTCAAAAATTTTTAAACTGCATACATTTTCAAAAGAAAAAAATAGTTGCCATAACTTATTCCCCATCCCTCGTATAAGTATAGATAAGTATAGATAATTTCTGTTTAGTATTTTGGTAGAGTCATCTAACGGAATCAAATGATTATATGAATAACCAGACAGGAATTTCATGATGTTCCATCAACAAGGTCTGCATTCCATACCGCATTGTTTAATTTATGCGATTCAGGGTGTTCTGCAGAAGACCATAGCCCAGTTAAATGAAGGTCAGAGGTCGCGTGACGTGATCAAGTATTCCAACAGGTGACAACCCCGCCATCAATACAACTTAAAGGCTTAGCTGCAAGACAAATGCAGGCAGGCGTCTAGGATTCACTTAATCCTCCTTCCCATGTTCCTATTGCATAACCGAGGCCACCAGCCAACACTAAAAGCTTTAACACTTCAAGTGGAACCTCCATTGTTACTGTTCAATAGGACTTCCTCTTGGGAGGGTTTCATTATCATGCAGATAGCGGCAACTAGGAATTGTCATAATAGTAACAACAATAATAGTAATAGTAATAGTAATAATAACAATAGTAACACGGTATTTCTACAGAAAGATAATTACCTATCGAATTATACAAAATAACGTACTTGATATTATTCTCAAGATATAGAGTTGAGACAGAGATGTATATGCCAAATGCACATAATATGCAAAGGACAACTAAGAGAAGAAAAGAAAGTATTTACAGTTAAGTGATTAATTAATGGAAATGTGACGGCTAGTTAAGAGTGTTTATAATTTATCTTCCAGTTTCATCCCTAAAACTTAAAAATTAGCATTATTTTAACGAATTTTTCAATTACTCTATAGAGTTAGCAGATACGGTTCCATTTTATTTTAATGATTACCGAAAATGATCACAATAAGAATGTGGAGACTAGGGCCGCCACATCTCGGGGTCGGGCCTAGGACCATGTATTGGTCGCGGGCCCCTCACCGAACGCCGACCATCCTCATTCAGTTGTCTTTTCCCTTCTCCGTGGAGCTTCCTTCATGTTATTCGTGTAACAAAACGTTTAACTAAATTTTTCCATAAAATTATATCACATCACCGGGACCGAGCCGGGTCCTTTCGGGACTCGGGCCCGGGTCCCTTGGGTCCGGGAGGTCCCTCTCAAGTGACAACCCTGGTGGAGACTGGATAGACTGTTTATAAATTTAACTCAGTTTCATCCCTATATTATAATTTTATAACCACTAAGGTTGACAACAAAAAGGTAGAAATGTACCTAATATTTTTTTTTATTCTTAAAATATTGTATACATTGACGGCGAAAAGATTACTTATTTCAATCGAGTCTTTCAAACCAGAGACGTAGCAAGGGAGGGAGCCCGAGGGAAACTAGCGAAAATACAACAATTGAATGCAAGCTAAATTTTAGGTTTTAAAGTAGGATTGTTAATGAGAAATGTAACATTAGTTAAGCCAATTACCCATGTTATTCTTTAACATGTTCAATTTGCCAACTTAAATTGACACTATAACTATACAAACTTAGCTTAAAAATTACTGACCATTTTGATAAGGTTATTTTAGATAAGTAAATAATTTTAATGAATTAAAAGTTAGTTCTTATTGCCACTATGAATACACTGTTTCACTTTTAAATGAAGTATTACTTATGCTGAATGTTATTAATGCATAATTCTGTGACTCCTCTTCATTTAATTAAATTAAAACATAGGCGTACTTCCCATTAATTATTTTTAAATAATGTGTTTTAATACTCTTTTGACATTTTATATTAGACCAACAGTAGGGCAACTTATTGACAGATGTAAAAATAAGTCTGAATTTAATTTTAATGCATTTCTTTTCAAATTATTATTATTATTATTATGGAACAGTTAAAAGTGTGGCATGTGTTTGTAGCTGAAAAAAGGCGTTAAAATGAAATTTGAAGACTTCATTCAAAAGAAAACCGAGAGACTATCCCTCACACCCCTCTGGACTTCTCCCGAACCAAAATTCTGCCTACGTCCCTGCCTTAAACCATAGATAGGCCTACATGAAGCCATTAGTAAGTCAGGATTTTTTAACAAAACGTATCATAATTTTTTTAAATTGCAGATTAAATAAGTGTGCATGATGTTCAGCCCATGCTCCATTTCTGTCACTGTTAGGAAAACATAAATTAAATATTATTTTTACTATTATTTTACCTATTGTTATTACTATTATTATAAAATCGAATAACTATATTAATGAAAATGGCGATAAAAATAAATTGTTTATTATTGCTGTTGTGTAATAAATGTGGATGAACAACATAAATCTATAGAAAGCTCTAATAATTATCTGCTTATTGATGTAGAACATGTTCCATACTTTCAAATACGAGTTACAGCCTGTGCATTTAGACGTGAGCACTTGCATGCGCCGCAGACATAGGGCGGACGGAAGGGGAGTGTATTGCTAGTATGAATTACGTGATGACTGATTCCACTGCGCATTGTGTTTACAGTGCTCACGTCTAAATGCACGGACAGTAATCGCCGCGCATGCTGTACCGAATACTTCGCAGTCATGTCATGCAGATGAATCTATTAATTGTTGTCTGTTTCTAGACTGAGTACTTCAAGGTTGATCGGTTTTTATTAAACTCATCCTCTCAATCTAAATGACTCTTTCCTAACTTTATTTTCGGTGTCGTGCTCGCAACACCGATGATTGTGCGTAAACACACACAAGCATACACACAAGCATGCTCACATATAGTTGATTTCAGGTAGATTTCGAAGAAAAATCTACCTATTGCGATCGATACCATGTCAAGACTTCCGAAAAATTCTTTCATATCTTTACGTTTCATGCCTCCCTAAGTACGAAAGTTTCAAATTGTTTTTGTATATATATCTTTACTCGCTGACGGCCGCAATTTTTAAGATATTTGAACCAAATTTTATTATGTTATTTCTAGGCCCATTAGTTCGGACAAGTTCGTTAATGAGAAAAATTGGCCCAAGGGGGGTCGGGGGAGGGGGTTGAAATTTTGAAAAAAATTATATTTCGGCCCCTATGAAGTGTAGAGAGAAACTTTGTTTGAATAAATTAGAGTACTCCCTATGGATTTCACATTGACACCAACGATTCGGGAGTTTTGGGGGTACGAGTGGGGGTGGGGGGATGGAAATTCGAAATGTTTGAAACCACGTCTTGTTGGGCATCGTTAAAAATCTCTTGATGAGTACTATGCAATTCAATAACTAGTTTCTCGATAGCTCTCATATAAGGCGAGATTTGAATGTTTGAAAAAGTGCTCTTTCCTCTTTTTTGCAGTTATTATTGCGGGTTTGTCATGCTAAGGCTAAAGAAAAATAAATAAATTAAACCAAAAGCACTTCGAAATCTACCTGAGCCTGTAGGCCTGCCTAAAGAGATTTTCTTATATCAGGATGACAGATATTTAAAACTGTAACGGGTAGGCTTGTTAACTTCGTTGCTCATTATTATAAACATCTTATGAAATATGTTGATGCCATCGAAGAAAACCATGTCAATTCCGCTTTCTCAAGGCATTCAACCCGTCAGAAAATGACTTCTCTTTGCGCAATAATGAGGTACTGTTTGGCTTTAATCTATTGCATCCAATTAAGGGGGATTTTTCTATTCAAACACCTGACTACATGTGAAGAAGCTAGCAAAGTTTCTTATTTGTAATACTTATTTAATGAGAATGGGAGGCTTTAACAAAAATGCGAGAGAAAAAAAAAACAACTCATCCATTGAAATTCCATCCTAGAGTCAACATCATTAGACTCTCATAATAAAACATGGGCTTACCTCCAGCAAAACAGCCCTCAAGGAAACTTGGCATACATTAACCATGCATATGAAGATCGAACGTCCTAGTAATAGCTACGAGGTGAAATTTAATACTTCTAGACATAAGATGCTAGCGAGAGAGCTTCTGCAACTTCTATTACAACACTAATTGCTCTTTCTATCTCTCTTCCCATCTCTTTCTCTCCCCTGGCCACCTAGTTAAGGTCTCTCTCTCTCTCTCTCTCTCTCTCTCTCTCTCTCTCTCTCTCTCTCTCTCCCTCCCCCCTCTATATGTTTCGCTTGTTAGCTCGCCAGGGAAAGCCCTCAATTAGGGACGAGGATTTTGTTGGTACCCGGTTTCAAACTTAGTGCGAGAGATGAACGATGAAACACATTCTACCTGAAACTCTACGAGAGAAGCTTCAGAAACTGCTAATATTTTCTTCTCATGTAAGGAAGATTATACAAGCAAGACTATAGAATCTTTACCGTTCTTGTGTTATTTGTACAAGGGGGCATTTCTATCGAGAAAAGTAAGCCGATGTTCTGCTTAAGCGTTGTTTCCGTGTCTTGTATAAGGGCCTCATAAAAAAAAGTGAAATCATCAAGAAAAGGTTTCTGATAATGTATTTCCAAAACCATCATGCATTAGGGGAGAAAACGTTTGTTTCTATCCAATTGTAATCCGTAAATATAATTGATCACACCATTTTTAAAATCAGTTTGATTTAAACTGCTTTGAGCATATCATATCACGAGTTCAGGTTCTATGTGTATAGGCCTACCAGTAGGCCATGCAACTACAGAGTGCTTCAAAAAAATGTATACACACTTTGAAGTGTCATAAAAAATCTAATTTCCGTTCTACAAGGTTAAATTTCTGGAAATGTAAAGCTTAAAGTCCAATTTGAAAAATAAAAAACTTTCTGATGAAATGTGATTAATGTTCAAATGTTCAAAATAGTGGACTTCAGCATCAATACATTTATGAGTACGAGTCACCACTGATTCCGTACATTGTACCAAAGTATCCAATGAGATTTCTGCGTACACCGCTTGAATCTCATTCCAAAGTGTGTCTGGGTTACGTGGTTTAAGTCTGTAGGCCTACACCTAATCTTTTACTGTGCCCTATAAGAAGAAATCCAGCGACGTAAGGTCTGAAGAGCATGCAGGAAACTCGATTGGCCCTGCGTCCTATCCACTGGCGTGGCAAATTTTGATCCAGGTATTCTCGTATGTCCCTATGATAGTGCGGCGGAGCGCCATCTTATTGGAAGTAAAAATTCCCGTTTTATGCACGAATGGCAGGGAATATGGAATCAGCAAGCATTGTTAGGTACTTTTCATTGTTGGATGATTATTGGCACGATTGTTGGACGATTGTTGAAACTATTCTGCTGCCACCTGTTGAAGAAATATAACTTTACTTTCTCCCAGAATTTTAACCTTGTAGAAGGGGAAATAAATTTTCTATGATACTTCAAAGTGTGTATACATTTTTTGAAGCACTCTGTATTTTCTATTCTTATATAAATATAAATACAGCTCTGAGAGGGTTGAACTTTCGATCAATTTTGTTTTTATTGCTAATAAATATTATGCTAACTGAAATAAAGAACAAAGTTGCTAGGAAAGGAATTTCATTCAAGTTATCGAACTCAAAGGTATCTCTACAACATGTAGGTTATTTCGACAATGGGCTGAGACGAACTAGCTGGTTCTGGACAGAGCATAAAGAAATATCCCTAGCCAGTACCTGAGATCGAACCTGTGCGTTCTGTCTATAGAAGATCTCCTTAACGATTTGGCCATAGCAGCCTATGTAAACACATTATTTAAGAATTAAAAAAAGTGTTTATATTCTGCGGAAAAGTTTTTAGCTTCGAACTAATGTGGTACCCAATAATAGTTATTTATGATACAAGGGCTAAAAGAAGGATTTTATTTTGCGAGTAGGTATGTTTGCGGAACGAGCCCTGTGGGAGAGTGAAGCAATCATACGAGCAAAATAAAATCATTTTACCACGTGCATCATACACTATTTTTTAAAAAAGGCGTTAATATCTGTGAAATAATTTTTAATAACTACGCTGCATCCATTTTAGGACCTTTAAAGCTGTTCGTGAACTCTCCTGCCACCTAGTATGCACTTGCGCAGACAGAGTTTACTGATTTCTCGTACATCGCTGCCAATGTAAGAGATGGAATGGACAATGCTTTACAGCCAACAAGTATGACATTTTTCCAACCACCGCGAGAAATTTAGAGTTTAGAAAGGCGTAATGAATTTTAACATTCTCAATTTATATCAGAGTGAGTCTATTTAATATTCATATGCAATTATTCTTAACTGAAAGGGTATTTTCTATGCGAAGCAATCAAAGTTGGGCACACTGGAGAGTCACAATTTTATAAATACTCAGTGGCTTAATTTTATCCTTTTGATTAATATCGTCTACAGTTAAAAGTGATTTTACCTTCGACTGTCTAAAAAAGTATTTACTAAATTATTTCAAGGTATAATTTATTAAAATCTACTCACAATTATTACTTTTAATTTATGTACCGTAATACTATATTGTCACTAATGAATGTTTAGTTATTCAGAGTAATAGTTGATCCTAAAAGCATCATGAATCACGTTCCGTCATTTATATAATATATTATCTATAAAGTACACTGTATTAAACAGTTCATTAACAAAAGTGATCCCATGAATAAAGAATGAGGAAAATAGCAATTAAACCTCTGCAGTGGCTATGACCGTTTAGATAAAACTACACTACATAAATAAACATAATGAATAAATAAATAAGAGGCAATCAGATTCAGTAGTAATGGTTCATATGTAATAAAATATGCATCATATTTCGACACACACTGGTAATAAATCACGGGTCGTAAAAAGGATACTGCCAAACGCCAATAAATATTATATGGATCGTAAACGAAAAATATAAAATTACAGGAACCAATTTATTGCCTGAATTAATTTCCAATTTTAAACTGTCAGATGCAGTCTTGTAAAAACAGGCGGCAACCTATATTAAACCAGTTAAAATGTATGTATGTATGTATGTATGTATGTATGTATGTATGTATGTATGTATGTATGTATGTATGTATGTTTGACCATCCCAACTTATGACTTTGTTGAGTAGTTCTTTTCCCTTCAATGTACGTATAATTTAATATCAAGGAATGATGAAATGTAACTAAACGTTTTTAAGTTTTTTTTTATAGTGAAGGTAATCAGAGTTCTGTATAGAAATATTCTCATTATGCATGAAGTTTAAGTAGTCATCATATTTAAACTGAAATATTGTCATAATATCATTATATAATGAATATAAGAACTCTACCAATAAACTTCCACTAGTTTTTCAGGGATGTCTTCTGAATGTTTTTCATTTACGGAAACCATGATCTCCGGTGTCTCAGTATCGAGCAATTGCATAGCTTTCATTTCTAGCCTAACTACCTTCGTACAACCCAAATTACATGCTGTGAACTCCCATAGAATCCCAGGAGATTGGCACACATAGTCAGCGGCTGTTGCAATTCTAGAAGTCATGTACACTAGGCTATTCATTTCTTCTGAGGTCACATGGGGTCACTATTTATTGTGCCTACGGTATGTGCAGAGAAAGAAAAATATTTTAAACTAACGAATGTCACCCATAAACAGTTATTAGGGATGAGCTACAGTTTCTACTTGAAACGCCTTCATGAAGCTTTGATTCAAAGGGAGAGAAAACTAAAGCTAAAGGTTCTGGATTTGAGTGGAGCGTCAGAAGCAATATATTCCTCTTGTTTTCAAAGTGAATTTGAAGCAGGGCATTATTGATGAGGGTGAATGGCGTTGTAAAAAGCAGTTTGTAATCCGAGCGTACTTCCTTATTGACTAAACATCCCTTTTAGCGTATCATTACCTACAAGTTAGAGACTAAAAAAACGGGGTGAAGGTAATTGTTTGAAGGAATGGAATAAAAAGATAAAGCAAAGAAGAAAAAGAAAAGCGGAGGGAGCAGTGTTTATTTCGTAGCCTGATCTCTTAAGGATTTCAGAAGAAAATTGTTTAGAGGGTAGTTGAAGAGGGGCGGGTGGCAAAGCGGAAACAATGAACGAGGAAAAAAAGAGGGCGGTGTTGGAGGGGGTGGCAATGGAGGCGGTGGTGGGGATGTGAGGAATTGCAGCATATCTCTGTATGCAGGGCGAGTTCCATTTTCAACCCCTTAGCTTCTTTACTTTCTCTTTTCTTTTATTTTTCTTTAAACTTTAATTAAATATGGAGAGACGCAATTTTCAAACGCTTCAGTGGCTTATTTAATTAGTGAGTTGCCTACTATGTGTTTGTAAAGTTGCTAAACTATACTCTTCACATGTGATGGGCGAAAGCACGAGGAAAAAAAAGAATGAGAGGTCGGTTGGAAGAGAGAGGGAGAAAGAAGAAAAGAAAGACAAATATACAGTGTCTAGAGGTATAGGAAGGTTCAATATAATGTGTTGCCTTTTGTATTTTTTTAGTGGGAGACACAAGAGGAATATACCCAATAATATTATTTCTGAAATTTTGTCCTAATGATAAGACACAACGGGGAAGACTCAAGGAGAATGAAGAAAGTTTGTAAATGCATATGTGCTAGTTTTTAATGAAACAATTGGAAGATCTTAAAATATATAAGCACGACAAAGTCATTTTAATTTTAATAGTTAATATCATTACGCCAGCACGGCAAGATTAACCTGAAGATGACATAAGAGGTCGAAAGGTCGAGGCAATATGAAATTAAGGTTGTTGATCTGATGCTTATAATTATATATTTTATTTTAATTTATTTTTTATCCTAATGATAAGAGTAACATTTATGGTGTATTTGGCAATGTCTCTTAATCAGTATTCACAAATGTATAAGTTTGGTGCCTTCACATTTTAAAGGGTCAGGCACATCAACGCTGTTAATAGAAAACATCTTCAAATGAGTACTAACTCACGCAAGACAAGTTGCACTAAAATCGCGAGTAGATTGCAAGTATATGCTGCCTTCCTTAGAGGAAAGTAACGAAACTTAAACACGTAATATATTTAATCCAACTTAGTTCGTACAAACAATATTGTGGATACCCTTCTCATTCCATAGAGAATACGGTTTGGGAGACTATCAGCTTCCCCATGTGTCTACATAGGGAGGGGGAAAAGAGATCGCTGTTGACAGAAATTTGAGTTTTTTGAAGAAAAAAATTATAAAGTGTTACGCATGGAACATTGCTTTATACAGATCGGAAACATGGACACTTAAGAAAAATGAAGAAATAGGCCTAACTACAACGTTTTGAATTGTGTTGCTGGAGAAGAATGGAAAAATAAAATTGAAGGATAAAGTGACAAAGAAGTCCTGAGAGAGTGAACGAGAAGAGATTAATCCTGAACACAATTCTTCTCAGGAAACCAAACTTGACAGGCATATTGAGGACAAGTTGTCTTCTGTATGACGTCATCGGAGAAAAGTCGGAGTAAACTCCAGGTCTTGGAAGAAGAATCCATCTGCTAAACGATTTAAAGGAGGAAAGAAAATACTGGTTACTAAAAGAGGAAATCAAGAATAGGAGATGGAGAGCGAAATTCGCCGATCAGACCTGCTCTTGGACATAACTAATAATAATAGTAATAATAATAACAGCAAGAGGAAGACTAAGGAGGGATATATAGACGGGGAAAGCGAAAGAAAGAGAAAGAGTGAGAGAGAGAGAGAGAGAGAGAGAGAGAGAGAGAGAGAGAGAGAGAGAGAGAGAGAGAGAGAGAGAGAGAGAATGTGAGAGATAACACAAGCCATATGAAGAATGCAAATATATTTCTTACAACAAATAGAACTTGGATCTATCAATATGTTAGTTTACTGAAAAAAATACAGTGCAGAACGAACTTTATCAATAGGAAAATAAACGACACAACGGGAAATGAACGTTATTAACGATGTTTAATTTAATTATTACAGTAAGCTGAGCAACTAGCTTTGGTGTTAGAAAATCGTTATTAAAATTCGTGGAAGTCTGAACACGTCTGAACGCTAATAACAAGCCTCTCAAAACTCGCCGCCATAGAAAAAGTAGAAAGGTCCGACGGTAGGCATTGTACCTTCATGGACTGTATAGCATCACGGAGTTTAATTTAGTTTTACATTTCTCGTTCGTACTTGATTTATTCTAGAGTTACTTTGGAAAATGTACGTAAGTAGGCCTACAGAAATTCCAAATACTAGACGTGTTTTCCCGCCTTTTTTAGATATAAAATATAAAGTTAAGGCCTGGTTTTAAAAAGTGCACCTCTCCGATGAATCCGACCCATCGCTAGAACCCATTCAGGCGAACAATGTTTTAAAAATCCAATTAAAAAGACCAGAAGCAATGTTGCACATGCGTACTGGGATAGTCGGTAGGGGAGATATCGAGCGTGAAAATAATGGGGGAGGCATAGGGAGAATGGAGGATGTCACATAAAGATGCCACATGGAAATAAGGGGGGAAAAGGGGAGGGAGAGACACCTTTCTGTTTGTTTTATAGAGTTCTGGCAATTCTTCAGTTCTTTATTATATATCGTCGTGAGAAGCATGGACGGAAAGAGTGTGAGACAGAAAAAAGGAACTTTTATAAATTGAAAGGCCGGATCCGAAGTGGTTGGTTTAGTGTCAAATCGATGCTTTTTTATAGTTTAGAAAGCCACAAAATGGAGCTTAGTACTTCCTCCTCTTCAAGTTAGTTAAGTTGTGAATTTATTGCCGGATATATTTTTTAGCAGTACAGGACTTTGGGAAAAATTCTCTCCATTTAGGGAGCAACGGATAAGAAAAAAAAAACTAGACCATGCAACGACATTCTTTTAGTTACTTTTACACAATCGATAGTTTTGTTGCATAATTTTCTATTAAGAGGAAAGCTGTAGTTAGGCAGCTAACTTAAAAACAGGAATTTTACAATTTATAATCCAAACAAATATCAAATCTCAAATATACATCTGATTGAGTTTTTAGGTGAGCTTAAGATAATGGAATATTGTTATTTGGTAGGTTGGTACACATAGTTGAACTGAATTGTTTTATTCGTCCAATATATCATTACATGATATGGGATACGTCATACAATAATAATCATACAATAATAATACATTAATAATAATACAATAATAGTTCTATTACATCCTTTACATTGTACATCTTCAAAAGATTCAAACTGCCAATTGCACTTCTACAAGATATTATGTCCTTACATATTTTGAAAGTTTCCCTCCAAATTGTACCATCTGTACAATGTCAAGTATAAAATAAATAAAAGAAATTCATCTTTGCGGTAGCTTTCCCAATACTCACTGATTTTGACCGATACTACATTTTTTACTGAAAACAATATTTTCAATAAATTGTCTGGATTAATTGGTCGGCTGAACCATCAAGGTTTCCCTAGTAACCGGGCCAGCTATCCCTTGTGGATTTTCTCTCTCAACCATTATTTATTGTAGCTTCCTTTATACTATGGATTTATGAGCAAAATAATAGTGTTATTCAAATTTCGGGTGCAATGCAAGTCAGACTTTTTTACTTTTTCTAACTCTATGGCCACTATTTTACAAAGAAATGTTTTGTATGAAAAAAAAATTAGGTTAACTGTCTCTACAAATTTATTCTGCAAACTTTTCATGTATCTACTTTCATTGTTAAAATAGCCAAGAAACTTCGAACATTAACACGAGTAAACTATTTCAAAATAATTTGCTAAAAATAGGAAACGCATATAGAAGTTTTATTTTTCAAAGACAGAAAATTCGAAATCTAAATTTGTTTCAATATTGTTAGAAACTTTTTTAAACATCAAATTTGGAAAAAACGTCTTCATGAATACTACCTTAATTGGAAATAGAAACAAACTCAAGGTGCTACAATAAATGGTGTAATCCGAAACCTAGAATGTCTAGAAGTGCCTCATCACTTGAATATTTATCTCCAAGGTTGTAATACTATTTATTACAGATAATGCAAAAGAGTGAATTTCCTTTGAAATCTATTAAGACAGTTCAAGTAAATATATATGTCAAGAAATAACCCGAACAATCTCCTATGTTCATCACTAAATTGAAGAAAATGTTTAAGCCTAGAATGTTTTGCTAGCAGACTTCTACAATATTCCATTTGCGCTAGAAAAATTTAGACATATTCACCTCAGAGTATAGATAAGTATATATTTGTGAGGAAATTCTTCTCCAATATATTCGGAAAAGTCTGGGGAACCCTTGGTTGTAATGGTTATATGCAGACATATTGGGAATTCCATCGGGCACTACAAACCATTGTTACGAGACAATTTACTGCCCTGACAATTTACCGTTATTTATTTTCAATTTTCCGTATTGAACAACAGGAGAAAAATAATACCATCCTCGCTCAATGAAAACAAAAACAATAATAATTGGTCTACGCATCGAACAACAAAAAAAAATACCAATTTCACCTTCCTTTTTTTTTTCAACCACTCTCAATGCATGCAAGCAAAAATAGCTGATCCCTCTACTCTATCTGATAATTTCAATCTCTCTCTTTCTCTCTCCACATTTCTCTGTCCCACTCACTTTCACTCTTCCCTTTCTCCGTTATCATCTATATATTACAACGTCAAAACGCTTTCCAATGCTTACAAACAGCCAAGGGCTATGTTTCTAACAGTATTGTACTAATAACATACTATGAGGATATGATCTCTTTTTCCCCGATCACTCCTATTTACTGACGGACAGGTAATTATCTTTCCTGCTTTAGAAACAAAGCTTTCCCCCCTAAGGGTTAATTTCGTTGTGTAGAAAGAGTTCTATCAGTATACATATATATGTAATATACATTGTAAAGGCTTAGAGTATGCACTGTTACTTTCATTATAATAATGGAATACCGATGAATAATATTATTTTGTTGAGTCAGAGAAAGAAAGAGAGAAAAATAAAGAGAAATGGAGAGGGATGGAAATTGAGAAAATTTTTTCTCGATGATAAAATCGTTTATTTTTTTGTATGTGGCTTAATTTATAGAAATACTATTATGTACTGAAATTAAAATGGATTAAGTAAAAATAAATTTAAAACCTTAATCTACAATAGTATAATGTGACCTGGATTAGCGTATTACCAAACAAAAGAAGCAAAATTATAGGATCTGATAAGAGAATAATAGTGGAATTCAGTACAACAATGTTATACATTAAACATAGTAGGTACTATATTATTACTGAAATTCTATCATCAGTCGGTAAATGAAAATGAACCTATATCTCTAGATAATCATATCATCGATCTATAACAATTTTTAGATTAATTTTCTTATTACACCTATCACTTGGCTAGGGAGGAAGTGGTTAACAGTTCTCAGAGAATGGAGTAATGAATACACATTTTTAAAGATTTGTGATACTTGAGTCTTCCAGTTTAGATCTGAATCCATAAAGACACCATAATTTTTTACGGATAAGCTATAGTTTATGTCATTATCTGGGATGGGATCGAACATGCGAACTCGGGAACATACATCTTATGCCTTTAGATTACCCCACTCAGACTGTATAGTATTTATGACACAAGTCTATGTTCAAACGAAATAATGTTGATATTTCGAAAAACAGGCTTTTCTAGGCCGTCCGCAACTTACTCTCGAGTCCTAAAATCCAGTTATACAAACATTTAACACAACTTATTATAGGAGGAATCTTTATGGTAATTTAATAGGAATTTTAGGTTTTACATTAAAGACGGATTATTTATTCAAGAAGGTACCAAAGGAGATTAAAGAAAGTATGAAAGATGTATTGATAAATTTCATATTTCTTCCTTTTGTGGTGGATATTATTTAATATAAATAAATTTTGAACCTAAACCACAAAATAAATCAAGCCAGAAGTTCAATAAATGTAACGTTTACTTTTACACTTTGTTTTATAATTACAATTGTACAAATGCAACCATATATATCACTCCTATTGTACATCCATAAAATAGTTTGTCATATGTGTTGGCGTTGGTTTGAATATTTACAAAAGTCATAAAATATTAGCGTTATATTAAATATCTTACATATGTTTTTACATCAGAGTATCAAAATCCAATATATTTTAATGGTTTTACATTTTTAAAATGGATTTCTCAGCAGTTTGATACTCTGATGTAAAAACATATAACATATTTAATATAACGCTAATATTTATGACTTTTGTAAATATTCAAACCAACGCCATCACATATGATAAACTATTTTATGAATGTACAATAGGAGTGATATATATGGTTGCATTTGTAAAATTGTAATTATAAAACAATGTGTAAAAGTAAACGTAACAATTATTGAACTTTTGGCTTGATTTATTTTGTAGTTTAGGTGGAAAATTTATTTATAATAAATAAGAAAGATGTGAATAAAAAAGTTAGATGAAGTTAATGTTAAACCCAAGTGACTAAATTCCGGTTAAAAAAATTATTAAACGTTAGTAGGATAGTAAGTATATTGTTGTCCGTTGTTATAGGCCTACACTCATCGGGACAGTTTTGTATTTAGCCATAGCATTATCTATAAATCACATGCAGCAAAAGTTCACATTGACAATGTGCAGTACAAGTTATAATGTGGACACAGGGGAGAAGCAATTTTCAATTTGGAGTTTATTTTTGGTGATACGAAATCCATAGCTATTATTTCATATGTACAGAAACATAATAGTCATATATGATGGATGTGAACTCAAACAGTCTATTTCATGGCAATTTGCTTGGGAGTTTTCGTCTCTTTTAGCCATCAAAATCATGATGAAGGGGGCAGAATTGCAATTAAAATTGTATCGAGGTTTTTGGCTTCAGATATACAAGAGGTTCAGATCTAAAGGTTATCTAGTGAGGCCTCTGTCAGACTACAGGGCAAGGAGGGATAGATGTGTAGGGGGAGCGAGAGTAGAAAGGGGGGGGGGTTGGGAACACGTTGTGCATGATAATGAAGGCTTGTTTCCCTGCTCATTATGCAAACCCTGGCAACAGCTGTGTAATGTGTGGCGGTCTGGAGGATCCAGCTTAGCCTAAGGTGGATGTACAGGAAAGCTAAAGAACACGGTAGTAATATAGGGAACACGTAAGGTCATCTGAAGTCCATCGTAGAGGAAGGCATGATTTTAAAAAATAAAAGTTTTCAACCTGAGGTGAAATCGTTACATGTTGTAAGAAGTCAGAAGAAGGGGTGACTACACTCGACTTTCATACTCTTGTACCATATTGGGCTACAAGTGAAAGTTGGCGAAGTACTGAAAAAATGACAACTTGATATTTATTTTTTAAATATCCTTTCCTTCAATATTATTTTTTAAAAACACTCTTCAAATTTCATTTTAAGAAGGCTTGGGTTTCTTTCTACAATACACTAATTTTACATAAAAGCTAAACGCTTCTTGCTATCATCTTCCTTGAAGGAGGAATTTGCATGAAGTCCAATTGGAGGAATATTTTCTTTGTAAGACAACGCTAGGCAACAATTTTTAAAATTATTTTAAATCACCTCTTGTCTAAGCTGTGTTTGTTTTGTGGGTTATAGATAGGCCTATTAATAACTAGTTGCATTATCCGGTTTCTTCCGAGGCTATGCAATTTGCATAATTGTTATAATTTGATCCTAACTAATTAAGAATTTGCGTTGGTTGTTAAAGGTTACATTGTATACGTTTTTCAATTCTAATGTAGAATTGTCAAGTAAAAAAATAGTGAATTCAGTGATCTGGTTCTGGCGGGTATAATTTGTTACAATATATAAAAAAAAACATACATATATCGCTTGGGTCTTCAAGATACAATTGTAGCTACTGATTCAAATTTATTTATTTATTTATTCATTCAAGACTGTATATTCTATGTTATTATTAATATATTTTCATATTTGTTCTTAACTTTAATTTCTTCACTTGAGGCCACAGAAATGATTGATTTAAACATGCATTGATTTCACCTGCTGGAGTTGGTTTTGGAATAACTGGAAGAGTTCGTAGAAAATACCCAAAAAGTATAACTAATTCACCTCCCATTAATTCTGAATTACCTCGGAGATCTTGCAGTGTTCTATCTAATACTTCCAATTACTTTAGAAGCTTTCATTTATTATATATATTATTTATTATTATATATAAATATATATATATAATATATTTATATATATATATCATATATTTATATATATCATTTATTATATATATATATATATTTATTGATTATTGAACGAAGTTATTAACATAATAAAACAGCTTTCATTCGTAATATTTTATAATAGTTTAAAGAAAATGATTCCATGATTACTGTACTCTTTATCACTAAAAACCGTTAAGTACTGAACTAAGGAAACTCTTAGTGGAACTTGGCCACTTAGTGGAACTTGGCCACTAAGTGGAAGGACCAATAATTACAACCCATTCTTAATATATGATTCACTATCTCATGTTATTTACTGAAAGTTATATTTTATTTTATGTTCTGTATTTAACAAATCCAATTTCAACTGTTATTTTACGAAGAATATAAGCCTTGTAGTTTACGAAACGCCACTGAACTGAACAGAAACAAACATAAAAAGGACCCGGATTTTTCTCTGGTCAATTGTACATAGTCCTAACATCCCAATATGCTCCAAATGCCCTCTAATTAACTTGAACTTCACAGGATCTGTATTTCTCACTAATGTCTAATTTAATCATACACATATAGCTAATGAAATATCAGTAAACATAGTTACTGTTTAGACTGAGTGATGTATTGACTTCCCAAACCAATTCTACACTAACTACACAGATAATGCAGTTTTAATTAGGATAATCAATATAGGTTTCAACCACAGATATAATGCGAATTAATTTACTGATCCCAGTTCAATATTAGGTAACTTCTAACAAGCATCTGATATACTTCAGGTACATGATATAACACATAGACCATCTACCAACATAGATTCAACGTGATGAGGATTTCTAGTAAAGTGTTCCCTGTACAGGCCATGGAGGCCCAGAGAGTTCCAGGAGGCTCCCAGATTTTTAGACATTCGGAATGTGAAGGTGGTAAGGTTGTAAGACTTACGCACCGGCCGCTTTTACCCCAGGATACCACAATACACAAAAAACGTGTACATGTTGTTTCATAAGAAGGCCTATATTATAAACGACTTTCTTCTTTTTTTTCCTGAGAATAGAAATAATAAGATTACCTTTGTCTTTAATGTTATAATACTATTGAATATTATGTAGGCCTACTGTATTTTAGGACTATTTTGTGTTAAGTATTAAAATTTACTAAACATTTGTTTTTTAATATGAATAAAATACTCGTCATGTAAACAAAAAAATAAGGTACCATTTAAACTTTTGAGGTAAATAGAAGGAACTATAATTTTACATAAAATTTACATAGGCCTATATTTTGATAAGTATACCTAATACCTAAATGTAAAAAAAAATATACAATATGTAATAGCTATATGCCTGATTTTATTCCTTCTCATATCATTATAATAATTAGAATGATATAATGATATAATTATTATTATAGCCCATTTACTTTATTGTAATTTGTTACTGGACAAAAACAATAACTGGATAATATTGCTGAAAGTTGGCAAGCATTACGTTTATTTATTAAAGAGAACACATGATAAGCTAAAAAACAATTTGCTCTGAATATTGGCGTGTATAAAGTTTAAAGCTCTGTAAAATTTTATCTTCAGCAGACTTGAAATCAAGCTATAGGACACGTAGGACAACAATCGGTTGGTTTGTAACTAAGAACAATGTAAGCAATTATAGTTGGTTCCGTTATTTTTAGGTAGATTTTCGAAGAAAAATCTACTTATTGCAATGGATACCACTTTATGATTTTCGAAAAATTCTTTCATATCTTTACGTTTCATGCTCCCCTAAGTACGAAACCACCGCCCGTTCAAAAAAAAATTTTGTGATATTTATATATATATTTATATATATATATTTATATATATATATATATATCTTTACACGATAGCGGCCGTAATTTTGAAGATATTTGGACCAAATTTTATTATGTAATTTCTAGGCCCAATAGTTCGGACAAGTTCGTTAATGGGCAAAATTGGCCCAAGGGGGTGGTCGGGGGAGGGGGTTGAAATTTTAAAACATTTATATCTCGGCCCCTATGAAGTATAGAGGGAAACTTTGTTTGAATAAATTAGAGTACTCCCTATGGAGTTCACAGTGACACCAACAATTCGGGGGTTCGAGTGAGGGTGGGGGTGGGGGTGGGGGTGGGGGATGAAAATTCGAAACTTTTGAAACCACGTCTTGTGGGGTATCGTTGAAAAGCTCTTGATGAGTACTCTACAAATCAATAAATAGTTTCTTGATAGCTCTCATATGACGCGAGATTTTAATGTTTGAAAATAATAACACTTAAAAGAATTATTATAATATCATAATTTTGTCTTGTTTAGCGGCTTTGCTAATTTTATTCATTGCTGATCTTGTGCACGGCCTCCCAGAATATTATATCCTATTCTTGTTGTCAAAACAAATGATTGTAGGCTCTTCCTCTTTACTGCAGGTTTACCATGCCAAGGCTAAAGAAAAAGAGTGCTATGCAGCGACAATAAATTAAACCAAAAGCACTTCGAAATCTACCTCCGCCTGTAGGCCTGCCTAAAGGGATTTTTTTTGTTTAAATTGATATTTATAGTGATCCCCCAGTTCAGAAACTCCTATTGACTTGGAAAATCTT